>JASDQU010753744.1:4693-23515 GCA_032191745.1 Picea mariana
CACACAATGAAAACTGTTGAATAACATTGGTCGCTAAAGAATGCAAAGAAGAATATGAATGGTTCATAGACAGTGGGTGCTCATCTCATATGACCGGAGATCAAAGGAAATTCGTCAGATTGAAGAAAAAGGGTGGAAATGTTGTATTTGGAGATGACTCATCTACCAATATACTTGGAAAAGGAACTGTAAAGCTTGGAAGTGAAAATGTAAAAGAAAGAAAAGTCCTATTGGTTGAAGATCTGAAGCATAATCTCCTCAGTGTCAGCAAAATATGTGATCAAGGATACACTCTTACGTTTATCTCTTGAAAATGTAAAATCAGAGAAAATAACTCAAGAAGATTGGTTGCAACTGCAACACAAAGACCAAACAACATATACATCCTAGACATGAAGAAGAGAGAGAAGAAAAAAGCCACACAAAAGGATTCCAAGGAAGAAAAATTCCCAAAGACCAAAAATAAGGATGAAGTATTATTGAGTGCCACATGTTCAGGGGGAGCAGCCCCACAGAAGAGAGTTACCTTTTTCCATTAAACTCAGGGGGAGTATCCCTACCCTTTTCCATTGATGTCAAAGGGGGAGAGAAATTGGGATCATGATTATAGGGGGAGCATGAGTGTTGCCACCAATGACAAAGGGGGATATTGTTGGAAGATTGGTTGTTGTCATTGATGTCAACCCTAGTCATTGGTTTTGGACTGCAAGATTGATGAAGGTATTTGAACATGAAGGACAATTCACATGCATACAAAACACCCATGGATGGATAGAATGCATCATATTTTTTTGGTGGTAGGTTTCATGTCATGTGGATCCTCATGGTTGAGGGGAAATTAATTTTTGAAGATGACAAATTGAATTGAAGAAGGAAGTACAGGTCGACCCTGAAGATAATTAAAGAAAATAATTACAAAATAAGAAAGTGTCAGGTCGGCACTAATGTTAAAATTAAGTGACATAAAGGGTATAAATATGTATCATTATACATTCATTTTACACACACAAGTCGAATTTCAGATGAAATCTAAAGTAAAGAAGGCCGGATTTCAAGGGAGGATGAAGTCTTTTGGTGATGTGTTCTAAGGTATGTTATTTATAGGTCATCTTACCATTTTCGATATAAATTTGTTTCTATAATGATTCAGATGGTGAAATTAATATGGTATCGATAAGACATAGCTAGGTACCTATGCTAAAAATTTCAGATCTTTATTCGCTATAAGTTTGGAGATACACTATGTGGAAGATAGGGTTTCTGACTAGTCCTGAAGCTAGTCATAAAGAGGTGTTCTGGGTAAAACAGTCATAACTTCTTCATAGAGAATCCAAATGAAGTGAGACCAATTTCATTGGAAATAGTACGGGATTTATTTTATTGTGTGTTAGTTTCATAATCTTATGTTACATATTGATCACATGGCATTATGTACAAGTTCGCTCTCATGAATAAACCAAAATTCAATAAGGTCTACCATTCTCTCTATAACTTCTTTTTGGGGAGGATTCAAGGACTGAAACTTGAAGGAGTTTCAAGGAATACATTGAGTAATATTATATGCAGAACCAGAGTATTCCAAGAATTGAATAATTGCATAAGTTGAAGAAGTCTCAGGAAGCATTATCAGGTTCTATGTGATGGTTGGTTGATGGTGATGATTTATTGTAAAGTTTTATTATCTCTCATATATTCTTGGGTGGAAGGAAGGGGAAAGGATGGAGAGGTCAAACCTCTCTTGATATTGGAGGATTGTATCTTCCTCNTATATTTGGAAGTTGTAGCTACCTTTGCAAGTCATTACTTCCCTTGAACAATAACTATTGAATATTTATCATATATTGTGCATGGTGTATTTTGGTGTATTGGTGTAAATCTTATACTATTGTTCATTGCTCATTGGTTATAATTGAATGGTTTAAGTATAATTTGAAAATATTTTAAATTGTACTTGATACTGATTCACCCCCCTGTCAGTATCAAAAGTGTCGATACCCATCATTGATTAAGAGGCTCCAATATCTTCTTTTGAGATTCTTAGGGTCACAATTCATTGAATGGATGAGAGTTATGCAGCCATAAAAATGTATTCAACTTTCCAAAGGTGTCTCTTGGGTCTGGGTATAGGAATTTCTAAGGAATAAATTATTCATAGCATTGACATCTTGTTTAGCTACAAGAAAAATCAACAATATATTGACAAGGTAATTGAGCTCAAGCCTATCATCACTCAGTTGGCAAAATCCTGTCGTAAATTAGCATGTGGTAATGTTGTTTTTATATGGGTTGAAAGGTTGAAGAAGTTGCATGAAAAGGCCATTGAAATTAAGAAAATATCTCCAGATATACCATGGCACAACATAATTTCTCAATATAACATGAGAAACAATATCACAAATTTATGTTCACAGGAATGGGGATTTTTTAGTAAAAACAAAGTTGATACTTGGTACATATCAATATTTCTTGAAATGTATCGATTTAAACACCCACTCCATAATATACCGACAAAAATTGCAAATATTGGTGGCTGACATTCTTGGAAAGTATCCAAATCTTATGGATGAATTCAATGAAGTTGTTTCTCAGAGTTCAAAAAATGTTGTAGATGTCGACTCAGGAGAGGGAGGAGGTACAAAAATTTTAAAGATGGAGAATGGTAGGGAAAATTATAGGGACTATGATACAGAGCTGGAGAAGGAAAATGAGAGAATCAAAGCATAATATAAATAAAGATATAGGGAGAGAGACAAAGATCGACATCACAAGGAAAAATATATATTGAATAACAATTCTTCTCTTCTTCCAAACAAAGAAAAATCCACAAACAAGCCAATTTATGAGTTAGAGGAAGTGTTTTCTTTCACCCAGGAAGTGTTGTCTCATATTCAAGAAAATCAGGAAGCATTGTCTATATAAGAAACACGTAATGTTCAACAAGGGAAGGATAAGAAGAATTTAGAAATATTTAAAAAGGAAACTCACATAGATCCTCGTGATCCACACACATTTATTGATATTGGAGAGTTATTGATTTTTCCATACACCAATACAACATTAGATTCTTTCAAGACAATGAATTGTCTCCTAAATAAAACAAATAAGAAGTACTCATTGAATTACTTAATGACATCGAAGTTCTTCATTTTGAGCGTGGTAAATTTGAGTTGGCTCAAAAAACTTTCATGGATGCATTAGGAGATGGTGTTTGGGTTGAATTAACCAATGGAAGAATACATTTCCTTGATGTTGATTATGTAGCTTTTCTTACACAGTTCAAAGATATGAAATGTGTTTCCAGCTATTACACTGATCTTGCAACATAGTTATTGAATGATAATTGGGTGTCTGTGACATCTAGTAGTGAGGATCACTCATTCAAGCATATGCACAAGAATCGATATGAGGAAAGTATTTTTTGTTGTGAGGATGATATATTTGAGTTGAATATGCCGATAATATCCACAAAAACTACAACTAAGTGTATAAAAGAGTTGTTGGAAAAGATGCAAGATAGTTCAATCAAGTGATATGCTTCCATCCAAATGGAAGAGCACTTAACAACTATAAATTTATGATGCATTGAGTGCATTTATGGGGATCATGGACTTGACATACTTGATATTTTATGGAAAGAACTAGTTGTTTCCTTTCCAGTGATGCCAATTCATCTTCAACAAAAGAAAGATTAATGGTCCAGGTGTTTTGATGACATGAAAAAAGTGTGGGCTAACATTTATGCAAGGAACTACCATAAATATCTTGATCACATGAGCTTATATTTTAAGCAACATGACAAAAAAAGAGCGAGTGCCAAATCTCTCTTAAATGAGATTAAAGATATGAATGCGAAGAAAAGTAAAGAGGATGACATGCTTATTTCTATTGCAACAGGGAATAGAATACCCTTAATTCCTCATTTGAAATACAACTATCCTGACCCTCTATTGCAAATGGGAACATAATACCCTTAATTCCTCATTTGAAATACAACTATCCTGACCCTACCATTTATGAATACTTGTACAAAATCACCAAATATTCTTGTGAAGAAGTATGCACAAGAACAAAGCAATCTGATAAATTAATGAGGAAGTTTGGACTGTATTTTTAGAGCACATGATTGGTGTCCCTCCTTGAACCAATTACGTGGAGGACATAAAATAAGGGGTGAAAGTTAAGATCTCTCATTTAAAGAACACTGATCCATATGTAGGAGGAAATTTTGATAGAAATGGTTCAAGCTTGTCTAGGAAAAAGAAAATCACATCTGGTGGTGATATAATGGAAAATTCCACTATAGAGACATTGATATATGATATTCTTAGAATGGAAAATGAGAAATATTCTATGCAAGGATTTATCACACATCGCAAATGTCAGAGTTGAAAAGATAATAGCAGATCATTAGGAAACTTAGGGATTGTTTCAAAGAATTTAGTGTTTGTCTTCAAACCTGATTATGCTAATATTTATCCTAATGGACTATGTAATGTTTATTCTATAATTAATATTAATGGACACTTTGATGAGTGGGATCAGTTCCCATCATACATTGAAATCAACATATTTATTCATGATGGGATTCTTAAACATATTTACATCAGACGTTCGTTGATCAAATACAATGATATGATATTTGATGAAAGTGAGGGTCACGGTAGATTCTGTGTGTTTAAGGTGGATGTGGATCATAAGAAGATGAGAAGGGTTACAAGAACATATCTTGCGGGAAGACAATTGTTTTGTTTTTCTTTATCTGGGACTATAGTGAATTTGTACATGGTGAATTTGTGATTACAATGCAACACATGCACATTGTTCATGGCATCGTAAAGAAAATGAGGAGTTTAGATCCAAGTATTAGTATTTACCCATGCTTCAAGGACAAAGAATTGTAGGAAGGGATGACTTGTAATATACATTATTGTATATTACAAAGTCCATTAATTATTAATTATATTGTTAATGTAAAGTCACGCCCATTGTCTAAAGACATTACTATATTCATTTGTGTGTATTTATACACATTGCTGTAAACCTAATGGGAATCGAATAATAAATAAATGAAATAAACATGCATGGGTAACTCAACAACATGGAAGCTTAAATTCATACACGTGAAAATGTTTATTGCGCAAATTACGTCCAACAGGTACAATTCCATGTGGAAAATTGGTGTTTCTCCATCCTCTAGTGTCTGGGCCTATAGGATGTTGATGCTCAATTGTTTGGAAATGATTTGTCCCGAATTGAAACTTCTCTCGAAGATTTCCACGGTATATTCCAAGGGCACCCACACTTCTGAAAACTTTGACCAATATTTTTCTCCATTCAATCGATGGATTAAATCCATTAAATATATATAAGGATCTTTGAGGTTTACTGTGATGTACCATCCATTTCTCTTGTTTGTGAACTTCTTATCTTCTTTCCACCATGAGGTCAGTAACCCGTTGATGTCATGGAATTCATAAAACCTGACCACAAATTATGTATTCAATCTCTCCTTTAGGTCTCTGAGTTTGTAGTATTTTTGTACCTCTACTAGGAGGAAGACACCAAAACAGTATCCCTCCCCATTATTGACCATGAATTTCCTCGCATGTGTGTGGTCAATTATCCATCTTAGGGTTTTGATGCAGGGAGGAATTGGGGTTCGGCAGGCCACCATATGCAATTATGATCACCTAATGTTCAAGAAAACCTAGTCATCCAGTATCCTGATGTCCAGGTCATTATGTGGTGTAATATTCGGGTAATATGTGACTATTTCTCATTTATTGAATGAACGCAATTCGAAATAATCAAAGGCTATACAAATTTCCAATGTTCTCTAAAAAAACAATCAAATGCAAAAACAATTCTCATCAAAGATTACTAAAAATAATAAATGAATTCAGTTATTCCTTTCCCAAATCATATTAGAGATATAATGACGAAAGGAAAGTGTAATCCAAGAAAATCAACACATTCAACACAATTCCCAAATGAAACTCATAACGTAGACAAAAATGAAATGATTGAAAAGCTTTTTGTCAAATGCAAACAAAAGATGTTTATCAATCAACAAACAATCTGGAAAGCAAAGTCAACCAAAACTGTAAATAAATCAAAGATCCTAGGTCAAACAAGCACTCAGATCAAGATCCAGAGATTATATCCTTGTGACAAAGATCAAAAGCAAAAATCTTAGAAAATTTATAAAGAAAGACTTTCAATCACTGAAAACCAATAAAAAACAAGCTTTAAAATCATAAATCAATCAAACACTAGTACCAGAAGTCCCCCCCAGGAAACTAAGGAAAAAATGGGTGAACAAATAAAAATGACTCACTCCAAAAAATCCTACAAGAGTTGTCGCAGGCTGACAGTAGGGCACAGTGCGACGAGAAAAGGTCATCATAGGCTACCAGAAGGACACAATACGATGACACCACACTGGATTGCACAAGTAGGATGCGGCATCAGAGGTTCGCTGCAGGATGACTATAGAGTACGGTGTGATGATCTCTGTAATTGAGGAAAAAATGGGAGAAAGGAAAAAAAATCTAAATGGACTTTTAGACCCGGGTAGTCCAAATGGATAACCCATAGACTCAGAGAATGAATTCAAGAAAAAATAGGCAGGCTAAAATAAAATGGAAAGCAAAAACCAAAAAGAGAGTCGAATCCCCAGTATGGTCGCCAATTTGTTATAGGATTAATCGGTAAATGTGGACATAAACTGATCTCCCTAGATCCCAATGGAAACTAGAACAAAACATAATAGAACATGAAACTTTCCCTAAGTTCTAATCATTGAGTTCACTAATTAACAAGAGATGAGAAACATACCTTTTAAATGTCACTTCCTCTTGCCATTGTCATATTAGCTCCACTTCAATGCTCTTATGATATTGAATCTTCAATGGAACACAAACAAACCAAAGTGAAAGCAACACAATGTACTCAACAAGAACTTATGCATGTGATCGAGGAATCATACAATAAAACAAGAATAGTTTTATGGGAAAGAAACATATTGTTGTATCATATTAAATGAAAGTGGAGATTACAACCAAAATCCTTGATTTCACAAGGTCCCCTTCTGATGGCCCTTTTCACGAACACACACACTTGCTCCAACCTTTAATGAAGAAGATCCAAAATGACTTGATGAATTGAAATGAAGCCCTCAAGTATGAACTAAAGTATAATTACTCATCCAATTCTTAGCCTATTCAATATTAATCTTTCTTGAATCACCCTTAGCCTTTTCCATGAGAGATCCCTCTTTATATAGGGGAAAGAGAGATGGTTGAAGATATTAGGATGATCCCACCAAATCAAAGAAGCAAGTAAGATCCAAGCCATCCGGACACAACCTCATCTTCTAGAAGATCCCCTTCTAGAACTTTCGTGAAATTTGACATTTTCTTAGTCTTTTGACATCGTCACACCCTAGCTGTAGAGCAACCTGTGGAGACGTCCCAACCCAACTTTAGAGAAGTGGGTGACGATCAGGCATTGTTGCACCTTGTGTATAGTGCAGCCTGCGATGACCTTCCTTAATAGGGTTTTTGATAAGAGAAAGCCATCCACCTTCTTCATGGAGAAAGACTCTTTTTGGGAACATGAACACATGTCAATGGATCACTGGGGTGACCAAAATAATGTGCAATAGGACCAAACCACATACTTTTGGTGTGTCATAGAAGATATCTAATTCAAAGTGTAATACGATTGAACCAGGCTGCAATTTACTAAAAGATATCATGTTACAATTGGTAGGGTAAAGTAGTGGTCCATTTCCATCAAACATGTTCTTGTGGTATCTTTCTCTTGATAAGAGTTGTGACATTTTTTCACTAATGGAATATCTTGCGCATCCAAACTCAATAGTGAATTATGATCCTACAAAATTCAATGAACAATTATTCAATTGCAAGTGTATAAATGACATAAATTCAATCAGATAAATGAATTATAAATAAAATATAGACTTACCTCAAATAGTGCCAAAGAAGTTGACAAACTTGCAACGATATGGAATGAGATGGAATTTGAAGAATTGTCCATTTGATATTATAACCTTCTTTTCCCTATATTTGAGCCAAAACCATCATTAATACATGCATGAATTTGATATTAAAATTTATTGGTGCTTTTAATTATTTTATTACACATCGGTGCATTTGTATATATAAAATGCATCGATGTGCTACACTATGAAATGCACCAAACCATGACCTATGTCAGAGCCTCTGCAAACAAAAATATCTGTAAATTTTAATTGTTGAGATTTTAATTTCTATTTTGTTGATAAAATTTGTATTGGTGTGTTTTTATGTATATAGAGAACTGATGCACATTAAACTATATGGCGCATTGATTTGAAAACAAATTTAAATTTTTAAATGTATAGTTTACTAAATGTTTTTAAATGTATAGTTTGTTGGGGCATACTGTACAACAATATTTCCCTGGTGCTCTTTATATAGAAAAGCACACCGGGGGACATATGTCTATCAAAACCATCGATTTGTTGAAAATATAAATAGTATTAATTTTAGTATCAAGTGTGTATGGATTAGTAGTGTGCAATGACTAATATTATGCACCAGTGCGTATATATGTTTGACACCAATAATGCACACCAAAATATTAGATTGTATAACAAATTTATAATTTCTATATCTGATGATTCTTGATTTTATTTTTATATAAAATGGTCGATAGAAGTTCAAGGAAAACATCTTATTACAATGAGAGAAATGGTATCTCATCCCAACAAGAGAGGGAGGCAAGTTCTTTAAGTTTTATTAAAAATTTAATGTATTTGAAGAATATTTAAGATTAAATTAATGATGTGTATTGGTTCATGCATGTCATGTAGAGAAAAATATTGAAGAAACACATAAGATCATTCGCAATCTAAGTGAAAAAGAGCATAAAATATTTATGGAAATGTTGCAAAGAGAGGAATTAGGTGGGTCGAAATGTAATCAACATGAAGTTTTTCTTTCAATTTTTACTAAAAATGAATTTCTTAACATTAATCATTAATAAGTTTTAAACACTTGATTTCACATTTTTTTAATGTTATGTAGGGATTGATAGCGATGGAATTGAATTTTGTCCTAAGAGGACAACAATTCTTAAGGATTTAAATGATGACGAAGACTTGGTCATCAGTTCATCTAGAGTGGTGCTTGAAGTTAATGAGAGGGGAAAATTGTTTTATAGAGCTTTGAGGGATATAGTGGAAAGAAATTATAGATGTACTTTCCACTTACAATAAAAAAATCAATCCAATGAATCCAAGAATCAAGTTATACATAAAATACAAAAAGTGTTTCCAGATCCATGGTCAATGAAACCTATGACACTTGCAATAGAAAAAACTTACAATAAAAAAAAGAATCATTTAAAATGTATTATTACTGAACATGTTTTTGTATAATATGTTCCAAAAATGATCAAATTATTTTTTTTTTCTATATTTACTTTCATATCGATTTAAAGAAAAATTTAATGTGTTTATTTTATTTTTATTTATTTATTTATTTATTTTTTCAGGAAGATTACGAAAATTCAAATGAGAGGATAACCAACACATGTTTATAGGAATGTCCAAAAACGTGTACAAGGAGATGATAAAAGAAATGAACACAATTGCATCATAGAAGGCATCCCAACAACAACGTGCATCCGAGGTATGTGATCATTCATTTATTCTTTTAAGAACATAGAATTTAATTATCATACGAAATATTGATTTTCAATTATTTTGTTGCAAAAACAAAAAAAAATGGAACCCAATCAACACCTGAGACATGATGATAAGGAATAAAAGGGTTGATCGAAAAGTTTGTGAGTACTTATATTTTCGGTGTTACTTAAGATTTCATATTTGTTGTGATCTTTATATTTAAATAATTAATTTACACTCATCCATGGATGTTTTCTAATAGGTGCTTGCAATATTCCTTATTTTATATTAAAAGGTCCATTAATTATTTATTATATCATTAATGTATTAATTATAGTGTTAATGTAAAATCGTGTTTATTGTCTAAAGACGTGACTATATTCATTTGTGTGTATTTATACACGTTTGTTGTAAACCTAATGGACATCGAATAATAAGTAAATGAATATTGAATATATAAATCCTTATATATATCTCAAGTTTCCTTGCAATTGGTATCATAGCATGGTTTCAAAAAACCCGTGGTAATTTCCCATGGTATTGGAAGATACTATAAGGAAAAGAAGTAAAAAAGGAAAAAAAAAGAGAGAAGAAGGGAGGCTACAATTTGTTTTACGGTTGTGGTTTACAGGCTGATGGTTTTGGTAAACCATGAGCCCATGGTATTGCCTCCCATGGTTTTTCTTTTAAATATATATATGATATCATTGGAGAGAGAAAGTGAAAGGAAGAAATCAAAGTCAAGCAATATAGAAGGAGAATTATTTCATAAGGAGTGTTTTGAAAATTGGGAGATAATATTTAATTACTTTATATTACAATATTAATATAAAAGTAAAATACAAGGTTAAAAGAATCCACACTATGCACAAAAATGAGAAGATTAGAGAAAAAAGTCAAGAACCAGATAAAAAGGAAGGAGGATCGGACGACAAGTGTTATCCCAATTTACTCGTCAATAATGAATACATGATCTCTTATATATAGTTGTTCACACTTGCACTTGAGGCCCCTTTATCACTAGGTCGACCCTATTACATATGTATTTACACGTTAAATGCACATTTAAGACCATATATTCCATCTTTAGGGTAATATCATATACATTTAGCCATATATATGCCCCCCTTGGGTCATAACAACAAGGCTTCCTTCACACTGGAACTGAGTGAAGGTATTAAAGAATTTTGTGTCAGCCTTATAAGTGAAATAACTATTGCAATAAATACTTCGTTGAATTCAAAAATTGACAAATTGAATGAAGGATTAGTAGATTGGCATATAAACTACAATGACATAAGAATCGATCTCTTAGCAATAGCGAAAGGGAATAAAATCCCTTGATTCATTCTTCGGCAAGCCATGGCATCTATTCTTGCAAGGAATACCATAGCACATTCCTACATTTCTTATCCATACATTACATCCATTGAGACTCCAAAAAACCCGAGTATGATAAGTGGTGCTTTCCCAAGCTTAAGCCTAAGACATTCACAATTCTAGTCCATGGTCCTCTCGATCATCCCTTGCCAAGTTCAAGTTCGGTGAAAAAAGGGAATAGTCCTTTGAAGATGAGTCCCAAGAATTTTGTTTCGATATCCATCATTGATTAAGAGGCTCCAATATCTTCTTCTGAGATTACGAAGGTCATGACTCATTGAATGGATGAGAGTTATGAGACCATAAAAATGTATTCAACTTTTCAAAGGTGTCTCTTGGGTCTGGGTATAGGCATTACTAAGGACTAAATTATTCATAGCATTGACATCTTGTTTGGCTACAAGGAAAATAAACAATCTCTTGACAAGGTAATTGAGTTTAAGCCTGTCATCACTCAGTTGGGGAAATTCTATCGTAAATAAGCACGTACCAATGTTGTTTTTATATGGGTTGAAAGGTTGAATAAGTTGCATAAAAAGGCCATTGAAATTAAGAAGATATCTCCAAATATACCATGGCGCAACATAATTTATTGATATAATATGAGAAAAAATATTACAAATTTGTGTTCAAAGGAATGAGGATTTTTTGAGAAAGTAAAAACAAAGTTGATACTTGGTACATATCAATATTTTTTGAAATGTATCGATTTAAACACCCACTCCATAATTAATCGACAACAATTGAAAATATTGGTGGCTGACATTATTGGAAAGTATCCAAATCTTATGGATGAATTCAATGAAATTGTTTATCGCATTTCAAGAAATGTTGCAGATGTCGACTCAGGAGAGGGAGGAGGTACAAAAATTTTAAACATGGAGAATGGTAGGGAAAATTATAGGGACTATGATACAAAGCTAGAGAAACAAAATGAGAGAATCAAAGAATAATATAAATAAATATATAAGGAGAGAGACAAAGATCAACATCAGAAGGAAAAATATATATTTAATAACAATTCTTCTCTTCTTCCAAACAAAGAAAAATCGACAAATATGCCAATTTATGAGTTAGAGGAAGTGTTTCCTTTCATCCAGGAAGCGTTGACTTCTATTCAAGAAAATTAGGAAGCATTGTCTATAGAAGAAACACATAATGTTCAGCAAGGGCAAGCTGAGAAGAATTTAGAAATGTTTAAAAAGGAAACTCACATAGATTCTCATGATCCACACACATTTTTTGATATTGGAGAGTTATTGATTTTTTCATACACCAATACAACATTAGATGCTTTCAAGACAACGAATTATCTCCTAAAGAAAACATAGAAGAAATACTCATTGAATTACTTAATAACATCAAAATTATTCATTGAGAGCGTGGTAAATTTGAGATGGCTCAAAAAACATTCATGGATGAATTAGGAGATGGTGTTTGGATTGAATTCACCAATGGAAGAATACATTTCCTTGATGTTGATTATGTAGCTTTTCTTGCACAGTTCAAAGATATGAAATGTGTTTCCAGTTATTACACTAATATTGAAATGGAGTTATTGAATGATAACTAGGTGTCTGTGACATCTGGTAGTGAGGATCGCTCCTTCAATCATATGCACAAGAATCAATATGAGGAAATTTTTTTTTGTTGTGAGGATGATAGTTTTGAGTTGAGTATGCCGATAATATTCACAACAAATACAACTAAGTGTATAAAAGAGTTGTTGAAAAAGATGTAAGATAGTACAATCAAGCAATATGGTCCCATCCAAATGGAAGACCAATTGACAACTATAAATTTACGATGCATTGAATGCATTTATGGGGATCATGGACTTGACATACTTGATATTTTATGGAAAGAACCAGTTGTTTCCTTGCCATTGATACCGACTCATCTTCAACAAAAGAAAGATGAATGGTCCAGGTGTTGTGATGAAATGAACAAAGTGTGGGCTAAGGTTTATGCAAAGAACTACCATAGATATCTTGATCACAGGAGCTTCTATTTTAAGCAACATAACAAAAAAGAGTGAGTGCCAAATTTCTCTTAAATGAGATTAAAGATATGAATGAGAAGAAAAGTAAAGAGGTGAAATGATTATTTCTATTGAAACTGGGAATAGAATACCCTTAATTCCTCATTTGAAATACAACTATCCTAACCCTACCATTTATGAATACTTGTACAAAATCATCAAATATTCTTGTGAAGAAGTATGCACAAGCATGAAGCAATCTGATAAATTAATGAGGAATTTTGGATTGTATTTTTAGAGCACATGCTTGGTGTCCCTCCTCGACCCAATTGCATGGAGAACATAGAAGAGGGGGTGAAAGTTAAGAGCTCTCATTCAAAGAACACTGATCCATATGTAGGAGGAAATTTTGATGGAAATGGTTCAAGCTTGGTTAGGAAAAAGAAAATCACATCTAGCAGTGATATAATGGAAAATTCCACTATAGAGATAATGATATATGATATTATTAAAATGGGAAATGATAGATATTCTATGCAAGGATTTAGCACACATCACAAATGTCAGAGTTGAAAAGATGATATCAGATCATTAGGAAACTTAGGGATTGTTTCAAAGAATTTAGAGTTTGTCCTCAAACCTGATTATGATAATCTTAATCCTAATGGACTATGTAATGTTTATGTTATTATTAATCTTAATGGAAACTTTGATGAGTGGGAGAAGTTCCCATCATACATTGAAATCGACATATTTGCTCATGATGGGATACTTAAACATCTTTACATTAGATGTTCGTTGATCAAATACATTGATATGAGATTTGATGAAATTGAGGGTCACGATATACTCTATGTGTTTAAGGTGGATATGGATCATGACAAGACAAGAAGGGTTCCAAGAACATATCTTGAGGGAAAGACAATTGTTCTGTTTTTGTTTATCTAGGACTACAATGAATTTGTACATGGGGAATTTGTGATTACAACGTATCACATGCACATTTTTCATGGCACCGTAAAGAAAATAAGTATTAGTCTTTACCCATGCTTCAAGGATGAAGCATTTCAGGAAGGGATGACTTGTAATATACACTATTATATATTACAAAGTCCATTAATTATTAATTATATCGTTAATGTAAAGTCATGTGCATTGTCTAAAGACGTTACTATATTCATTTGTGTGTATTTATACATGTTGTTGTAAACTGAATGGGCATCAAATAATAAATAAATGAATATTTAATATATAAATCCTTATATATATCTTGTGTTTCCTTGCAGTTCTAACATACAAACAAGAGCCAACTAAAGAATTGATCAACATTGGGTTAAATGAGGGTTGTGACTATATGTTGAAGTATCAAGCTTTAATTGAACAATTTGTAAGTAGCCATATTGTTTAACTTCTCTTGTTTTATAATTATTAATGGAACAATAAGAAACATTTATATTAATTATATCAACTATGCTTTGTCATGGCATATTAAACATGCAGAAAACAAAGTATGGAGAAGAGCCAAATAAGAGATTTTGACACACGACATGAAGCATAGCTTCAAAATCATGTGTATTGTTTATGAATCACTCATTTCTATGGTACACGTTTTTATTTACACAATCATAATGTAGATTTACTTATTAAACTTTATTTATTTGTTTGTATATGGAATATGAATAGGTGGAACATGAAAAACAAGTCGATTAAGATATATATGTTTAAATAACTAAAGTACAATATCTACTACAATTGATTAATAAATGAGGCATGCACACAGATCGAGCAATGACAACAGTTTACGTGATGAATGAAAATCAATATAATTGAATGTTACTGCAAGTTGTATGTTTTGGAATATCTGTCTGTAAAATTCAAGGATTTTGCTTAATGTAGTTGACATAATGTCTGAATTGCATAAGAACATGTTACCAATAAGTGTAACAATTACATATTGGTTTCATTTTTATTATTGTGGACCTTTAGGTTGTCCCATTTTGTATAACCATGGGTCTCTTATACATATATAATAATATATATTTATGATTTTATTGCATTGATTAATTAATATGTGGATGACTTACATTTTTACAAATAACAAAGGTGTAATTTGTTGGATACCACATTAATGCAATTATTATATTAAAATGTAATAATGAAAATATAATAAACAATATTATTATAAAAAATATTTTGTTTTGAGATGATTAATTCAAAAAAAACAAAAAAAAAACAATTAATTAAAATAGATACATATCAGTGCACTATNATGAACTAACAAAATGGTGGGTGTCATAATATAGAAATAAGTTCTTTTTAATAGGTTATATGCATTCGTGCTTTAAATAAAACAAAAGCACTGGTGCTTTAAATATAATAAAAGCATTGGTGCTTTAAATATAATAAAAGCAACAATGCTTAGGAACAAAGAATGGTGTTGACATATCACCTCAAATATTCAAAATTTCAGTACCTTTTGGTGCATAGGGTAATATAGCCACTGACACATACAAATTATAAAAGAACTGAGATAGACATAAAATAAAAATCCACAGGTGCATTATTAAACTTAGAAATCCTTGGTGCTGCATACACAAACAATGTAGAACAAAATGGGAATCCTGGGCATACAACAAAATGGGAATCTTAGCACAATAACTATAAATGCATCGGTGCCTTTTTCATTTTATGTACACCCCAAGGCATTTTATGTGAGGGCACACTAGTGCCTTTTCATTTTATGTACTCATAGGGGGATTTTATGTAAGAGTGCATCACTGCATTTTAGTTTTATGTACACATTGAGGAATTTTATGTAATGGCACACCAGTGAGTTTCGATAATAAAATCATCGAAAAAAACCTCTGCTACAACCTATGGCCACCCAATTTTCTTTTAGTTATATGGAACATCTGTTAAAACCTCCATAGTCAATAGAGGAGGTTGTAGTGGAGGTTTGTTTGAATTTTTTTCCAAATTTTGTAACACTAAAAACCTTTGTGAAAACCTTTTCTAGAAGGTGGTCCCCTTGTAGTGTTGGATGATCTATGGAACTAGGGTTTTTTTTAGTAAGGGACAATGCAATTTTTGCATTAGGGGTCGATTTCAAAAACACTGGCTTAGGAAATTATGGGTAGCATGCTCATGTTGGCCTTGGACAAACACACTTGCAGGAGATTACAAAACTCAATTATCATGATTTGTTTTGATTTTATTCTCCCAAACCAAATTTAAAATGTGTACATGAAGGGCTTCATGAAGTGAGTTGCAAATCACCATAAAACTCTAACTGGGGCTTGGATGGACGAACTCTCAATCTGTCAATTTTGTTGGAATCCTGACACGAAATTACAATTAGAGGCAACCCTCTCTTATGATTCTATTTTCTAGAAAATACTTTATTTGACGATCTCCAAAACTAGGATTCTGCTAAGTAAGGGATAATGCAATATTTTCACTAGGGTTCAATTTTGAAAAACAATGTCTTGTGCTACTGTGGGTAGTGTTGTCATGTGGGATTTGGTAAAATACACTTTTGCAAGCTCAATAACTCAATTATGTTGTTTGGTTTGGATTTTATGTCCCTGGACCAAATTCTCAATGTGTCCCTAAATGGATTTCGGAAGTGAGTTGCAAATCGTCATAAAATTTTAATCGAGGCTCGAATGTATGAACCATAAATTTTGTTGGAATCCTAATATTGGATTACAAATAGGGGCACCCATATGTTGTTATTTGTTTTCCTAGAAAATTCTTTAGTCGATGATCTTTGGAAGTAGGGTTTTTCTCAGTGAGGGACAATGTAATTTTTGCACTGGGGTTGATTTTAAAAAACATTGACTCGGGTGATTGTGCGTAGCATTCTCACATGGTCCTTGGTCAAACACACTTAAATGAGCTTACAACACTCAATTATGCTTCTTGGTTTGTATTTTATTCCCCTGGCACAAATTCTTGATGTGTCCCTAAATGGCTTCATGAAGCAAGTTACAACTCACTATAAAAATGTAACTGAGGATCAGATGGATGAACCGTCAATTGTGTTGGTCTTATGAAATGTTATTATAATTAAGGGAACCCCTCTCCTATGATTTGATTTCATATAAAATGATTTATAGACGATCTATGGAACTAGGGATTTTCTCAGTAAGGGACAATGCATTTTTTGCACTTAGGGTTGATTTTGAAAACAACTAGCTCCTACTATTATGGGTAGCATGCTCACATGGACGTTAGATAAACATACTCGCAGGAAATTATAAAAATCAATTATGATACTCGGCTTGGATTTTATGCCCCAAGACCAAATTCTCAATATGTCCCTGAATAACTTCAAGAAGAAAGTTGCAACTCCCCATAAAACTATAACCAGGGCTTGGATGGACGAACCGTCAAATGTTGGACTACTGAAACTAGAATCATTCTCATGGTAGAATCATATATCCACATCCCTCCTATGTTCGACTATAATGTAATATTATTCTAATGGTGCACCTGTTAGTTTAATTGCTGAGATAAGCAAGGAACTTGCCAAAGGTTGGTCAACTGATCCATTCCATTTTCCCAAGATTATTCAACACTAGAGGAATGATCTTAGCCCAGATCATTCGGTTTAGATATGCCACAACATATAATCAAAGGCAATCCTTCAATTTAGGTAAGGCTTATCTTAATCGTCATAAGAAACTATAGTATCTTTAGGTAAAAGGATCGGTAGAAAAGTGGATAGGGGGTCTTTGCTAAAAAATATACATTTTGGAGCGAATAGGAGATGAGCCAATCAAGTTGAGTTTTTCCTAACAAGAGGATATGAGAAAATTGAGGAAATATAAGACAAGGTAAGATAGATGGGGCAAGACACAGTAATATCTCTGGGATACAATTTAACCTTTCAATTCTAAAAAGTATATTTTGAATATTGGTACAAGTTTATGATTGTTTATTTGAATGATATATTTATTTTCAATAAACTGTGAGACTAGAATAAGTGAAATATGACACTAGTATTTAAAGCATTAAGAAATAATTAGTTATTGTTAACTTGAAAGTGTGGATTCACTAGCAAATTCAGGTCATTTTGTGATGGCTATTTCGACGCTCTTGAGACATTGTGTCATGGATATTGTGACGAATATTGAGTCTCCCAAACATTGTTTCATGTTATGTGGAATGTGCGACGAACCTGGATTAACGTTGCAAGAGCGACAACAATAGAGAAGTTTTCATGATTGTGAAAAAAGAAGAGATATCGTCGCCATAACGACTAAGTAAAGCAATCGTCAAAAGTGAGACACAGTAGGGAAATCGTCGCAAATGAGACAATGTAGAGCTATCGTCGCAAGTGCAATAATAAAGAGATACCATCGTACAATCGACAACATAGGAAAAGTAAGTAAAAAGTTTGCGACGAACCAACTTTTGAAGCGGTCGTCGCAACAGCGATGAACACAGTGTATATTGCGACGAAATTGCTATACAATTTTCATGATTTGTATAGCAAGTTTGTTGCAAAATTTGTACAGGTCACCGCAATTGCGATGAAAACATGGTATATTGCCACGAAATGTCTATACAATTTTAGTGATTTGTATAGCAAGTTCGTCGCAAGATTTCTACGAGTCGTCGCAATTGAGATGAAAACAGGGTATATTCAAAATTCCTATACAATTTTTCGTGATTTGTATAGAAAAAGCATCGCAAGATTTCTATGGTGCGTCAAAATTGTGACGAAAATAATTTATTTAAAATATATATATATATATATATA
>JASDQU010753744.1:24144-50803 GCA_032191745.1 Picea mariana
GAATCCCATCAATATATAGGAGAGGATGATATGGTTACTTGGATAAGAATGATCCTACAATATCAGGGAAACTAGTAAAAAGATAACCATTCGAATTCCAACCCATTCTCTAGAAGATTCCCTTCTAGAACCATCGAGACTTCATCTTTTTCCAAGCTTGAGAACAAGTTCGCACCCTAGCTATGTAGCACAGTGTGAGAAGTTCACACCCTAGCTGAAGGTAGCTTGAAAGAATGGGTCATTCTCGCACCCTAGTATATAAGCAACCTGTGAACTCTCTTCAAAAATATGTTTTCTGGGAAGAGATGAATGTCACTTTTATCAGAAGAAAGTTCTTATTAGGAGCTTGAGTACACCATCATCAATACACCATCAAGATGACCAAAATCATGGGTAACAGAATTCCCCCCAAAGTATGAGGCCGGAATCAGTGACAACCAAAACACTTTGTAAACTGCATGTGTGTGTCGGAAACCAGGAGTGCACCTAATCAGAAACCTACAAACAACCAAGCATCTGCAGCATATCATATTAATTCTGAGGTAGGCATTCCCATACTTAGATCACAGATGGATGAAATTATAAGCATAGGTCATGGCCACCAATCATACACTATGGATCCATGCCGTCAAAATATAGCATAGCCACTAGGAATACACTATGGATCTATGCAAGAAAATTCAAATTGAGACAACATAGCCATGAGACATACAAAGTGGATCTATGTGTCGTAGATTATACATATTCCATTGCAACCTGGACAAAGAGATAATATCCAGGGTCTTCAATCCCGTCACCCAAAAGTATGAATCTAACCATGTGATTACATGTGTTGAAGTCAAACATGGTAGAAACCACTTGATTACCGGTCATTGATGAAACCGTTAACAAGTGCGAGGGAAATCACCATTAATGTCAATGACTCCCAAGGTACACTAGTACAATCCATCGAATGTGAATGAATGAGTTGAGGTCGAACATCCAACGAAATCTTTTGATCAGGGGTCAATGATGGAAACCCTATGTCGAAAGCGAAGAAACCTGCCATTGAGGCATGCAAGTTCCAAGGTACCAAAGAATTTCTAAGTCTTATTTCTAGATAATGAGTTGAAGTCGACGGAACAAAATTAGTCACAAGAGGGCCTTAATGTATCCCTCATCAATGACACAAAATGAGTAACATATTTTGAAGGTGAAACAGAGTATGATGTAAATTTGATTGGACACAGGGAAGGCCGACACGAAGATAATGGAAAACTGTAGATGGCCGACTCAATAGAGGTTTCAGATGAAATTCTCTTGAACATATGAATGACACGACTAATGATTTGGCAGCATTGACTCAGAAATGACGCAGGGTATGAACTTGTAGCAAATCGAACGAGAGACAAATGGATTTCCCAAAACGGCTTCAAATAATGAATAGGGGGGTGTCATGTTCAAGAGTGACACTTACTGCCAATTAATATGAATACGAGAACACATCCCTTTCCCAAATTCCCCCACCATTTCTGGCGAGTACCTCTTTATTTTTACGCAGGCTTGAGGAGGATAACATATGCTTGTTGATATAAGCTCATCCTTCAGATAAGTCATTTAGAGTATGTTTAACGAACCCTAGGAAGGAGTGGTTTGGTCCCATGATGGGTCTGTCGATGTTTGTTTAACGAGTCCAAAGATAGAAAACTCGAAGGTTTTTCATGATTATAGAGTCTGGAAAAACATTTAAAAGAGAACTCTCTCAGTTCCCTTTTCATAAAATAGTTTGATGAGACCAAAAAAGAGATAAATTATCGCCCAACAGATGCTTTCTTCAAATACTTTAACGAGCGTGAAAATAGCAAGGTCGTTCGGCTATCTTTTCATGTTTAGAGAGTCTGAAAAGAGCTTAAAGAGGACTCCAAGGGGGTTCCTTTTTCGTATATCCTTGTTGACACCGAAAAAGTGATAAAAGTGTGCTCGATTGCGTTCTCATTTATTTTCGAGCGTGAGAATGGACAAAGACTAAACTCGAGGTTTTGTACAAAAACCATTAAAAAAAAATCAAAACATGTGATGAAGAAGAAAAATATATCCGCATCCCTGTGCATGAACATCAAAGTCGTTATGCCTACAAAAGTCGTACTCAAAAAGGCATTAGGCATTAGGTTTTAATAAATAAACTATTATAAAATCCAATAACATGGTAAAAGTAAATATAAAAGGGGTAAAAACTCTTTTTACCATAATCATTTTAACTTTACCAATATTTGAGCCCCAAAACCGCTCTTTTACCCTTGAACTTCGGCATTTGATTGCGGGAGTTACGAGCATCCATTCAATGAACCGTCTGTGGAAGTGAGGTAGGCTCTTTGTCCTCTACCTTTTCATGGTTTAATTTTTCATTTTCATTGGAAAAAAACACAGTTTTGAGTTTGTTTTGGGGGTTATTGTTGTGCTTAGCCATTCTCGTAGGCCAGCGACATGGGACCTGCAAGAATGCCTCATTCTCACAGGTGAGCCCAAAGGCGCCTATGAGAACCTCGCACTGTGCCTAAAGGGCACC
This sequence comes from Picea mariana, assembly GCA_032191745.1. Classification (NCBI taxonomy): domain Eukaryota; kingdom Viridiplantae; phylum Streptophyta; class Pinopsida; order Pinales; family Pinaceae; genus Picea; species Picea mariana. Next base: position 26,690 of record JASDQU010753744.1, read on the forward strand.
TACGAGAACTGCAAAGTGTAATTTTTTTTTAAAGTTTTGCTCAATGAAAAGATACCAAGTGTTGAATAGAGTTATTAACTTTCTTCTTATGCTTCTTATGCAGGTATTTGGCCATCACCATGGTTCTGGAATGGTGTGAAAGGGAGCATGAAGAAGATGATGCCATTGCCAGAAATCATCCGGCCACCGTTTTCGCTCTATGAAACTGTGGTATTCTGAAATTCTTTCGTATCTCGGGCATGAGGGCCCAAGTCAGGTTATTGGAGTACCTTGTGCACATGTGGGATCCTGACCAGCAAGTATTCCATGTAGGGGCCCACACATTGTCCTTGGATATTGAGGACATTTACTTCTTAATAGGACTATCATGACGTGGGTACCACGCGAGCCTGACTGGTAGCAGAGGTGGTGGGCTGCCCATGAGTGAGTACTGCCACTTACACTGTGTTCTAGAGACAGAGAGGATCAAAGGGAAAGTAGCCATTTGGGGAGTGCGGGATTTGAACCTCCGCACTATTTTGTTCACCAATTCTCGTATGGTTGGGAGTGCTACTCCTCACATGGCTCTTCAGAGCTACTTTCAGTAAGCCATAGAGTGTACCAAGCCTCAGTTTTTTAACTGGGTAGATGCAGTGCTTCGGAGCATGAAGAGGAAGTTGACCAAATGCAGGCGAGGCAAACTGAAGCAATTTGGGTACGGGTATTTTTTGGTTTCCTTATTTCTCGAGAGGGTTGCCTTAATGAGGTTGCAGGTTGAGTGGGATTTACCGGCTCCAACAGATCCAAGAATGCTGAGATGGTGTTAGCTCATGGCCCGACACATAGTTGGACTAATTATCAAATATAATGATACCTTCTTCAACTGGTTGCGACCACATATGATGATGGTCGATGATTATTCTTATGCCGGGTTGGATTTCCAAGGAGATCCATACTTGGTCCTGCCCGAGGGCACTCAGTGGGGGGAACTTGGTAAGAAGTACACATTTTTTCTTTTTAAATGTTTTTGTGAATTTTATCATATGGAAATGTTTTTTAATGTTCGTCCAAGGTCTAAATACAAAATTATTTTTTGATGACACAGATGTGGGACCTTACCAACCTCCTGGTACTTCTCCTATTCAGTGACGAGGAGAGGTGGTGCCAGTGCCACGATGGGACACTGAAGATTATGAAGCGGTGGAACAAAACCTAGAGGGTTTGACAATAGATATTTCGAACATGCCTCTTGGAGAGGTTCCATGATGTTATAAGTGCCATATAGTAGGAGTGTCACATGCCATTAGTCGACTGCTTCGTAGGGTTGCCCGGGAAGTCGTGTGTTACTGTGAATGTCATCCATGATGTCACTTTGTAGAAGCTATGAGATTCAGATTTTGAAATTTTGGTCCTCGGACAGAACTTTTTGTAAAAAATCTTTTGATCATTATATATACATACGGCTTCTACTGGTTTATCTTGTGTTGTGTGAAAATTGATGTGATTGATTTATAAATGATATAAATGTCTGTCTAATACATAGTTAGCCAATGCATCAGTTAATGTATTTAGACATCTAGGAATATGTTGATATTCAGTATAATCAAAATAACGTTCCAAGAGGCGAATTCGCAAATACACCCGTAATAAAGTAGGACATCGAATAGTGTAGACATTACTTAACTGTAGTACTATGAGCTGCGAATCAAGTCGCACAAACAAATGACATATTTCGAGTGAGATAGCATCAATCAATAATTCGATAACAGTGTTATACTCTGCAATATTGTTGGTCGCATGACCGAGACACACACCTTGTAAGGAGACAAGTTCGTTTGTAGGGGCGTAAATTGCCCATGCAACGGAAGCAAGGTTCTGAGTACTACGGCTAGCGCCATCAGCGAAGCCAATGTAGGGTAGCGAAGACTCCGACATCTGGAAATCAAACACAGCGTCACGTAAGGACAGAGACCAGATAATGACAAAAGAAAGCTACAGTAACACACAAGAAGTATGATACAATAAAAATACAGGTACTCGTGCATATGTGATCTTATGCATAGTACTTCTTCAAGTACAACCCATTTCTGGGTTCACTCAAAGGGATACCATCATATTCTACTAACTCATAAGGCCCTTTTTCCAAAACTCGTCCAATGATATAAGGACCTCACCACATGGCTTCGAATTTCCAGCTCCTAGCATATCTCGATCTTGTTCATAGAGGAGAACGAGATCTCCTTTGGAGAAAACGCGAGGCTTGACATGTTTTCCGTATTGGGCCTTGACACATTTTTTCTGAGCTTCTATGACTAGGGTAGCATCACGTCGAGTTTCGTCTAATCGCATTAGATACAATAGACATTCTTCCTCAGTGAAAGTGTTTGGTAGGAGTTCAACAACTAGTTTTAAAGAGGGTATCTCACATTCAATAGGGAGAATGGCTTCCAAACCATAGATTAATTGGAAAGGTGTAAACCCAATAGCGGACTTGACGGATGTCCGGTAAGACCACAATGCTGAAAACAACATTGTGTGCCAACTTGTTTTGTGAATCCCTATCATTCGTCGGAGCATAGTTATGAGAACTTTGTTAATTTCTTCGACTTGGCCATTGGCTTGTGGGTAATAGGGCGTTGAGTTTTCATGGTGAAGACCCAAATTTTTAGTAAGTTCGGACATCATGAAGTTTCGAAAGTGGCTACCGTGATCAGTGACTATAGCCTGGGGGATGCCAAAACGAGCTATGATGTGATTAAAAATGAATAATGATGCGGTCTTTATAGTGTGGTCAAATGTCAGCATCGCCTCGGCCCATTTAGTAAAGTAATATACGGCTACAATAATGTATCCATGCCCCCTGACTGAGTGGGGGTGACATGTCATGAAATCAATGCCCCATTTTGCAAAGGGACCAACGGAAACCACAGGGTGAAGAGGAGCGGGATGTGACCGTATCTTGTGATTATAGGTCTGGCAAGCATGGAATTTTTGAATGATGGTTATGCAGTCGTTAAATAAAGAAGTCCAAAAATACCCTGCTCGTAAGATCTTCTGGGCAGTAGCATACCCAGACATATGACCACCACAGGCTCCAGAATGCCAGTCATTCAGAGCTTTCTCGACTTTGTCGAATGTTAGGCAGTGTAAAAAAACTGAGTCAATCCCCCGACGATAAAGAGTATCCCAGAGGATAATATATTGACGGGCTTAGTAGCGTATTCGACGTCGGTCAGTAATAGACAAAGTTGGCCAGAAAGTCTGGGTTTGGAGATATATGATGATATCACCATACCAAAGATCATCAGTGTTGATGAGGAAAAGGGATTCATCGGGTAATGAATCAGCTGCTACATTTTCCATTTTAGAATAGGGAAAGTCGCATATCAACTCAGCAAACACTAAGGACTTCTTGGACTTGGTGCGTTTGAATTCCAAGTCAAACTCATGGAGTATCATGATCCATTTGGAGTATTTTCCCCCTAGAAATTGACGTGTGAGAATATGTTGCATAGGGTTTCAGTTAGAAATCACTGTAGTCTTGCGCAAGAGGATATAGTGCCGGAAGCATTGGACGGCTTGGACGGCTTCCAAGGCCAGTTTTTCGACATGTAAATACTTGATTTCGGTAAGTGTTAGACTTTGACTCAAGTAGTAGATAACATGTTCGTCATGAGCATCATCCTCTTGGACGAGAACCATACCAATGGTGTAATTCGAGGCAGCAAGGTAGAGGAAATAATCACGACTGTAATCGAGGGGAAGAGAAGCGGAGCACGTGTTAGGGACAATTTCAAAGCTTTAGAATCTTTGTTTGCGATGGTATCCCATACAAACTCAGACCCCCTTTTTAGGAGCCGCGTAAACCCACGAGTTATCTCGATGTAATTTGGGATAAAATGACGAAGAAAGTTTGCTTTCCCTTGCAAACTTTGTAACTGGTGAAGTGTAGAAGGATGAGGGAGATTAAGGATCGCATCAACCTTTAAAGGATCTACCCTAATCCCTTGATGCGAAACAATAAAGCCTAGAAGTCGACCGAATTCCACACAAAAAACACACTTATGGGGATTCAAACGTATATGGTAAAACCGACTGTGGATGAAAATGGCTCGGAGGTGGGTTGGATGATCGACTCGGTGCATTGAGTGAGCGGGTAAATCGTCCAGATATGGTTGAACGATGTGCTTGATATCATGGAAAGCATAAGACATAGCGCATTGAAAAGTTGCACCAGCTTTCTTGAGACCAAAGGGGAGTTTCCGATAGGCAAAAGTACCCCAAGGACAAATAAAAATAGTCTTATGTTGATCCTCGAGAATGATGTTGATTTGATTATACCCAGAGAAACCATCCATCAGAGAGAATATTTCACTTCCGGTGCAATCGTTGACAATCTAATCGATGAAGGGGGTAGGAAAGTTGTCTTTGGGACAAGCTTTGTTGATATCCCTATAATCAACACATACGCAAATTGTGCCTTGTTTCTTGTCGATCGGGACAAGATTGGAAACCCAGTTAGTGAGGGCCACCGAGTAAATAAAGTCAGATTTGAGAATTTTCTCGACTTCGAGCTTGATAGTAGCCACTTTACGTGGGTGAACTGGATGAAGGCATTGCCGGACGAGTTTAGTGTCGGGGTATGTCTTGATCTCATGTATTACAATATCGAGGTTGATACCTGACATTTCTTTGTAGCTCCAAGAGAAGATGTCACGAAACTCTTTGAAAAGGGACATATAGGTGATGATTTCGTCAGGGGAACATGAAGCTCTGATATGGAGATTTTCGACAATTCCAGGTTTGATGGATATGTAAAGGGGAATAGTGGGCGAGATAATTCTTAAGTTCCCTTCAGAAAACACATCGTGTATGGACTCGGGAACGGTTGAGATGACGACAATGGTCGACGGGGTTGAGATCCATTGGTAGTTCTCAATGGTATGTTGCTCCAGGAAGAGGATGGAACGATGATGTCCATCATCCCAAGGGGTGTCCTCCCTCCCCAATGGAGTCAGAAATTTTGTTATCAGACTAATCGATAGGTGCGTACACTAACAGATCTCCCTAGATACACCTGGATCTAGAACAAAACAGGACAGGACATGACTATTTCCCTAAGTTATGACCATTGAATTAGCTAGTATGGAGGAACAAGTGACATACCTTTGTACCACTTCCGAGGGTCTCTGTTGCTCCCGCTTCTCTTCAACGTTCTCATGAGGTCAAGACCAAGACAACACAAACCAAACAAAGTGAAGATAGCAAAATATATTCAATCGTCAACTTATGTGTNAAGAATGACTTTATGGGAAAGGACGTGCCACTGTATCATATTAATCGAAAGTAGAAGATACAACCTGATCGCCTTGATGTCGCAAGCTTCCTTTCGATGGCTCTTGGTTCCAACACACACACTTTCTTGATCTTTGTATGAAGAAGACCAATTCCTTCTGATAGACTTGCTAGAGTCTCCAAGCTTCTGTTCAAGCTAGGATCTTCACACAATTCTTTCACCAATTCTCCAATTAATCTTGCTTAACCTTTTCCATGAGAATCCCATCAATATATAGGAGAGGATGAGATGGTTATTTGGATAAGAATGATCCCACAATATCAGGGAAACCAGTAAAAAGATAACCATTCGAATGCCAACCCATTCTCTAGAAGATTCCCTTCTAGAACCATCGAGACTTCATCTTTTTCCAAGATTGAGAACAAGTTCGCACCCTAGCTATGTAGCACAGTGTGAGAAGTTCACACCCTAGCTGAAGGAATCCTGTGAGAATGGGTCATTCTCGCACCCTAGGATATAAGCAACCTGTGAACTCTCTTCAAAAATATGTTTTCTGGGAAGAGATGAATGTCACTTTTCTTAGGAGAAAGTTCTTATTAGGAGCCTCAGTACACCATCATCAATAGACCATCAAGATGACCAAAATCATGGGTAACACACGCTTGAGGTGTTTCTAGCTAAATTTATCATGTTACCTCTTAAAATATCGCCAAAGGAAAGTCCTACCCTGCGAGGGAGAGCTTGAGGAAATAGATAGGGAAGCCGCCCACTATCACCTTAGTGCCCTTGCCTCTACATTTATAGGCCATGGTTTCTAAGATAAGGAGGGTTTTCCTAGGGGGATAATACTAAGTACTATCATTGCATTTCTAGACAGGTGAGAACAAGGACTTTGTTTGACTTGGGTTGACTTCTCTAAACTAATGCTTCAAGAAAAGTAAGAGAAGAAAATTCTCAATGAATGCTTGGAAGGAAAACACTTGCTTTATTCAACACAACACACCAATGCACCATTACTCATAATTAGTGATCAAGCAATATTCAATGTTCAAGGTGAAACTTTCAAAGTAAAAAGTATATATTCATCCACACGATAGTCGTCATTTAGCAAATTTCATATGTGCAAGAAGTGAAGCATGAACAAGTACTTATGAAACATTTAAGCATGAAATTGGGTCGTTATGATAGCAACGAAATAGAGAATCATTGTAACAAGTTCATAACTAATATGAGTTTTCATCCATTCAATAAGTATATGCCATGAAACACATGAAGTGTCACTATTGTAAAGAGAGAATAAGGAAACGAGCTCAATGTAATAACTTTAGAACAAATACAATGCTACTAGATTAGCAAATTTCATTATTATATGTCAAGGCACAAAAATTATATCATTAACCAAACTTATCATTCATTCATCAACACGCTGAAATTAATCTATTTCTCATCATACAATATAGATCAATTCTTTGGAATCGTGATTGTATCATGAATCGACCCTCTCAACTAGCAGACAATATAAATGTTGCACTGTTTGGGTAGATTGTTTGCGGTGGTTACAGTAGGAATGTATCATGGTCAACCAACCAAGACAAAGGACATGCAAACACCACAACAAAATATGGGTAAAAAACCTTCATACAATAGTGAAAGGAGGCAATGATTGGATTAATTACAAGGTCCTTTGGAATTCCTTAACATATTTTGGCTTCTTTGGGAAGTGGAAAACAAGGTGTCATAAAAACATTGCAAGACATCAACACTTTAATCACCATTGAAAGTGGAAAACTTTTGCAGTTTTATGACAGTCCTGGATAGAGTTTTGGATAACACATAGGAGGTAATGTCAAGGCTTGAAACTAGGTAATTTATCTCTCTTCAAAGTCGTTTGGACACCTATGGAAATGAATATAATGAAATCCTCGAAACAATGGAAAAAGAGGAGGGTTACAAATAGCCCCGCACAACAATAAATCTTTGTAGAAAAAGGAATACTAGAAAAATCCCAGAACAACAATAAAGAACATGAAACAATTTCACTTTGAATGAGGTTTTTGGACCTTCCAATACATCCAATGATAGTTTATAATAACCTAGAACAACACTCCTTCAAAATGTTGCAATAAAAGTTATTTTCAACCCTAGTTATGTTGTATTGATTTCAACCATTCCAAGCAAAGCATGCATTAGGGCATCCATAAAAGTGATCAATTTATACTTAAATTAAAAATGATTTTCAAACCCTCTTGTGATCAACATATAGATGTTTCTTTGAGAACTAGTTAGCATGATTTGAGCTAATATAATTCAATGAGGCTCAATGCAATCTAGATTGAGGATAACACATTATGAAAAACTTTCCTAGTACTGTCAAGGTGAAGTGAAAGGTTGGCCAAGCAAAAGGATAGAGCCACCAGACATCCTACCTTAATGCATGAAAAATAACTGCAATGATCAAAGGGGTAAGGTTAGAGAACTTACCTCGAGAACCCTCCCAAGTGGAGCATTTCACCCTTAATTCTTTGGCCTTCTAGCATCCTTTTTATTCCAAAAAATCCTTTAAAATTCCTTATATAAACCTTGAAAATGACTAAACATTAACAAAGAAAATAAATAGATTCTCAAACAAATATTAAGCCAAGTTTCTCATTAATATCCAATGGTTTTAAATGAGGGAGGAATCTTCGTTTTATAGGTGAAGAGCCTCCTCAAATACAATACAACACAATGTGCTAGCTCAATATTATGAGGTCAAAACCATTAACCGAGTCAAAACCATGGGAAAATACATCAAATCATCTAACAAAACCCTCAAAACCCTCCAAGAGCCAAATGACCCTAAAGAATGGTCTAAATATAATAATAAATGCCACAAGTGTGGGCTAGAGGGAGAGAATAAATTAGGTGCACTCCTCAATAAAGGTGAAGTTTTCCCATGATAGGTGAATGATTGAGTCAACATTGTCCAAATACTCCCAAAGATCCTCCAACCAACTCCCTCAAATGATGGAAAGGTCCAAGTCTGAAATAACGAACTCAAGAAGATGACATTACCTCTCACATGTGTGAGCCATCCAAGTAAAAAAGTCAAGATAAATGACATGTGTGGCCTCATCTAGGTGGGTTCTTCTCAAGTAGATAAAAATAAAGCATGCCACATGATCACAAGGTCCAAATAAAAACCTATAACCACCTCCATAATTTGTAACCAACTCCTCCAATGCATTAATAAATCCCATGTGTGGTCCAAGGAGAGCTAAATAATGCATACGTGTGAATGAAATGTCCAATTGATAAAGGATAATGAATTTGAGTTGTCCATGTGGCATGTGTGGCGACATGGCATCCCTCTCATGGATCGATGCACTATCATGGATCCCAATGCGGTGACATGAATCCCAAGGAAAATGGTATGGATCCCAATGCATGTAGACATGATAATATATGAGTACATTGATCCCAATGTAGCATCATGGATCCCAATGCAATGTCATGGATCTTTAGGCATAATACATGTATCCCAATGCAAAATACCCACTTGAAATGATGGGTCTAGCCTCTTAGTAAGCCATTAATTGGTAGCACCTGGTGACATCTCTTAGCACAACATAAAAAAGGGGGTTGGTTTTAATATTTTCCTAAGTCTTACCAAGGGGAACAATATTGACCCTTATACATGCATCAAGTCCTAAGACAACACATATTTCCTAAGAACCTAGGTGAAAGATAGGGAAAAATAATTAATAATGATGAAAGGGAATGAGGAATGAGTTCATGTGATGACCCAAAACGTCTTAGACATGCACAAGTATTATCAATCATTTATTTATTCATCCACCTTTATTTAACTAGGATTTTTACATATAATATCCTTCTAGAGATAGCTTAACATTGAGTTACGATCCTTAACATTATTTATTACTACCCCTTTAAGAATTGTTTTTTTTAATGTTTGTTTTATTGAACAAGTTCCTTTTATTTAGATATTCATAGACAAACTAGAGACTAGGGACATTGGCTTCATAATGAGTGAGCATTGCTAAAGATTTATATTTGGATTTTGACTTTATCTCTTCACCTCTTTTCCTTATTGGATTATTGACTCAGGATTTAACAATTTGACCTTTCCTTTTGACCTTTGAGAAATCATACATGACCAAGATGCATTTTTTTATATGGATGGAATGAATAACACTCGGGAGTTGGAAAATGATTAGCATGGTTGGGATATGGATAATGATATCTATCCTAAGAACCCAATGGTATAGGTTAATCCAAGAGATGACACACTTATAACATAAAACATGTTCCCCAAGGTACTACAAGGAAAGTCATAAAACCGTGTAATGTTATGAAATGCTACTAGGCAATCATTAGGTGTTTACCACTTTATGATGAGATAATAAGTTACATCATCGTTTCCAAATAAGTATTGATACATGGAATGTCAAACGAAGCAAATAGGAACCATTCCATACCGTACAACAATGCATCTATCATCTGAGGAGTTGGCATGAAAGTGAGCTACACCATAGTTGAGCTAGCACGATCATGTTTTTGGTGGAGATCAAGAAGAACTCTATCTAGATCTAGGGAATATGAGAATGACACATCATGCAAGCAACAACTTGAAACCCTTGCTAGCGTATCCAAAAATGTGTCACCCCTCATGGGGTAACATTTGGCTCCTACTCATGGACATGCACTCCATGTGAGAATGTATGAGAACTCCATAATATCTATAGACCTGTGACCTACATACCATATAACTTGGAAAATGAAACAAAATTTGGGGTAAATCTACCACCCTGGTTAGAAATAAAAACTACTTGGCACAAATAAAAAAACTTCACCAAATATAAAAATGAAAGTAAAGAAGGAAAAAACGTGTAAGAAATTATTCTAAGGAAAATCAAATGCAACAATAAAATTAGGCAATGCATGAAACTAAACACAAAAAAGAAAGGAAAACATGAATGGAAGGAAAAAAATCATTCTAACTACTTCTCAAAGATTATATTCATGCCTACCCTATTGGATAACTAAGGGATGTGGATGCTAGGTGAAATAAAATATCCAAATAACCCATTCAAGGAGCTTACCAACATATGAAAACCTTCCCTTGTGTTTGGTTATCATCCAAAACATGGATATGCCAAGCATAAAGTGGGTATCAAGAATAATCTAACTCACTCTCAAGTCTGGAACCTAGATGAGGTAATATCTATGAAGTAGAAAGCCCAAACTATACCAAGGTTGACTCACCTCTCCACAAAATTTCTCCATCCAAAGGTCAATAGGGACAATGTAAACACAAAATTGGGTCAACCCATTGAAGTTTCTTGTAATATCATTGAGGACAAAATATTGTGAAGGAAACTCCAACTATGCAGATGGTTTGGATTTATGCAACAACTTCACTTGGTTTTGACGGTGTGTTTATCCCACACACCTTATTGAATATATGTTGGGGATAAATTGGGTCTTTTCTCATCAACACAATGCTCCCTTGCACATCAATGAAGTTTTTTTAAAGGGACAAATTAGTTGACATATGGTCAAAACTCTCTCATTGTTGCCATTATTGTGCCCTCTAATCGACAACGTGAAAATTTGAATTTATGTCAACATTAGAACAATGAGTGTTTATATCATGAACCTCTATATGGATTAACATGACCATGAGAAGAATAAAGTATGAAAATGTGAAGAAAGTCTTGAAATCTTGAATAACCCTCCACATATTGTAGACATGAAGATTGAGATGATGCACATGTGTGAAAGAGTAAATGTTTGACATTGCCATTTCCAACCCCTCATGTTTAATCCTTAATGTTGTTGAAGAAACAAAATAAATTTCATGGAACTAAAAACATTAAATTATTGCCAAAATTGTGCCTGTTGGCATAGGGGTAGACCCAGGGTTCAACGCTTCAACAACGTACCAAAAAAACCCTAACTATCGACCCTTTTGACAACACCTGTGAAGCATATGAAGTCTCACCTGAGGCAGAGGCATGGGTGGTTGCAGGAATCAGGTGTCTGCAACCTAGATGGGACATAGATCTGTGATTATAATACCTTAATAGAGCACTTAACAATTGTTATTCATCAATATTTAACCTTAGTTTACAACGCAGATAAACCCTAATTCTAGAGAAACTCATTATTCAACAAGATCTAACACGTTCAAGCACTAAGCACATCAAAATAGATCATATATGGTACTCATTCACATAACCAAGCACTAATATATCATATCAGATACATCTAAACATACATTACTGCACTAAGAATAAATCATTTGAACAATAAAACAACCATAATGCACAAAGAAACCACAACACAGGATATACGTGGTTCACCCCCAAGCTGGGGCTACGTCCACCAACTCTTCTTCTTTTTATTGCCTTCTGTCAATCTCCTACATGCATAGAGCCACAAGATCCTACTTCGCATAAGACAAGAGATCCACACACACTTCACTAGATCCTCCTTCCCTGAGCTAGGTCACAACACAAATCCTTTACATAGTCTCCTATAGTCACTTGCACTTAGCTCTGCAAGTTCTCAACATAGCATGCACAAAGCATTAAAATTTTCACTTAGCACTTAGCAAGGTACCAAGCCCCTCTTTACATCACCTAGACATCTATTTATACATTACAAAAGGCCTAAACATGGGTAAACCCATGGGCCAACATCCCCATACGTGTTACATAAGCCTAAAACCCAAAAATCCCTAAACAAGGGGTCGATATCCCGCGATCTCCACTTCAAATTGCGCTCCACCTTCGACAGCTTGTCGAAGTCCCAAAATAGGTCAAACATGACCAAGGATCCTCAAAACTTGGTCAAGGGCCAACAATCCCCCAACACTCACCTGTGATGTGTCCCAAGTCACTCTAATCTGGGTAGCTCTACCTCAAAATCCTCAAGCTTGGCTCGAGCTGCTTCGACCTGCTGCTTCGCCAAGGCCTCCTGCTCGATGAAATCTTGGATAATTGTTTCAGTGACAAGTCCCTCTAAGCGTTGTTCAAATGCAGTGATTACTTGTTCCATTTCTGTACATCGGCCTTCAATCTCCTTGATTAGTTGGCAAGCCTCGTCCTGAATTGGTTGGAGCCTCTGAGTCACTTCCATGACTTTTCTCTAAATGGTGTGGACCTGTTGTTGAGCAATGCTTTGTTCTTGGGATATCTTCATCCTTTAAACTATTGGAAAAGGTTTTAACTATGCTTGTATTGTTGCTGCTTGCTTCTTTTCCTCCTAGAGCTATGACTCCAGTGTCTTCAGTTCAGGGTCTTCAGTAATTCGCTCATAAGTTTGTGCACTTCTATTGCTAAGTTGTTTACATTCCAAAGCTAATGCTCTGATCCTCTCAAATACACTTTAGGAAGTGGCTTCTCTTTGGTCGTACACGTCCTGTGGAGTGCTTAGCATTATTTGTAGCTCCATATATGTGATTCTCTGTTGAATTTGTTGGATGGCTTAATCAATCTATGCTACTTGATGTTCCACTGGTTCTTCCTCCTTTTTCTCTAATCCTGTCATTAAGGGAAGTGCTATGTTGACTGTTTCTTTTACTCCAACCTGCTCCACGAGCAATTGTTCCTTCTCTTTCTGGATTTTCTCTTTCTCCTTGTCGAACTTCGTTTGGAGGTTATTCTTCTCATGTTGTGCAACTCAGCGTTGCTCTATCACTTCCTCTTGTTCTTTTTTTAGGGCCCTTGTGGCATGTTCTTTTTCTTCTTGTGTGCAACGAAGATGTTCTTTGGTCGCATTAGCTATTCTGCAAAGTTGGGTAGGATCATCTCCTAACTCTGGTTCTTCCAATTGTGGGGGCATAGTGGACACTGCACGAATGGAGTGAAGTGCTTGTTGTACCCCTCTAAGTTCTACCTTAATTCTATCATACATGGTTTCTTGTTTGGCTTCAGTGTTCTGCAAGAGGTCCTGTAAGGTGTCTGATATGGATACAATGATGAAGTTGAAATCATCGAGCATGAGTATAGTCTACATATTAGTCTTAATAGATTTGGAATTCTTCTGAGAAGTAGATTTCATGGGGGAAACCTTCCTTTTCTTGAAGGGATCAATCTCATAAACAAGGTCCCTAGGTAGTGTTACTTCGCCTTGCTTCTGCTGATCTTCTTTTCCATTGGTCTCTTCTATATATAATTCATCATCACCTCCTCATCCAGGTGATTTTGATGTGGTTTCTTATGAGGCACTACTCAGTTGCTCAACCTCTTCAATCTTCTCCCTTCTACTAGTTCCAGGTGTATCATGTTCTTCACGAGTGGTCTCCGAGCTTCTGATTTGTTCAAGGTCAGACAGTTCTGCGGGATTAGTAGGGATAAGGAGCTCTGTAGTTCAATCCTTGGTTATCTCTTATAAGTCCTCCTCTATGAGCTTGTAGTATGTCTGAAGCTCTTATTTACTCTCATCTGCATGTGTAATGATGTAGATAAAGTGTCGATCTGCGCAAAGCTTCATAAGGGGTCTGAACCGGTGCAGAGTGTTCGGTGTCATACGAGGGACAAATTCAATAGCCCTCTTTAACTGGAGGTAATATGTATGGAATACCATGTTCAACTACCATTTTTTCCCCATATCGCTTGAGTACCAGAGCGTGTTGAAATTCATAGCGAGCGGCTCGAATGGCTTAATGTCCAGGAAGGTCACACCTTCCGGCAACTCCCAAGCAGTAAATGCAATAAGGATCAACAACTAGCTAAAATGGAACTCATAGCCTTGATCCTGAGATTCATGACAGTCCAATTCTAAGTGGTTGACTAAGTACTTCACCCAGTTCATCTGTAGTCCTTCCACGCATTTTCCAGTGAGGTCGACAATAAACCCTATGACCTGCATATGCTTGTTCTTTCTCACTAGCTTTCCTGCAATCAACTGGAAGGCCAGACACACTACACCATTATGGATGGAGGATACCTTGTAGCCTCACGTCCCCTTTTCTACATTGCCATATGTATCTTTAATCCTCTGTGCCAGTGCGCAGTATGTAGCCTTCCCTCGGTAGAAGTCTTGTGAGTCGTGACCCTCCATGCTCAATCTGATGATCCTGTGGATCAATGCCAGATCGACAGTGATGCATCTATCTAGCCACAGATAGTCGCCATGGAAGCACAACAAAAGGATCTTAAAGCACGTGCTAACCTCTTGGTGCCTTCCAAAATGCGGTATCTTCATTACGTTTAGGATAGTGGATTGCGCGATGTCCATAGTCAATGGTTGGGGGATTATCCTCGAGTTATTCCCCTTCATCCTAGTCAAATACCTGTGAAGAACGAGCATACTACAGTTCTTTCGATCCCCTAGGTTGAAGTCGTTGAATTTTAATGCCATGATCTTATCCAACTGTAGTCAAAATGTACAAATCCCCTTCGGTAGGTACGCAGTAACCAGAATGTAATTGAAGTCTCTGGGGATAGTGTTACGACTCACCGCATCAACCAGAGGCGGGATGTAGTTGGGCAGGATAGTCGGGATTAACTTCATGTTCACCAAGTCATCTCGATGATTGGTTATTTTCTCAGCTGCAGGTTAGGATGATATAGATCCGCAAGCAGTCGATGAAGAGGATTGCACTCCTCTCTTCGAGGAAGCTTGAATTCCTGTAGACATTAATTTTTCAGCCATTAAATTGATTAGAACTTATTCTATGGACTTCTCTATGGTGTTGAGTTTGTCTGACATGCATTCTCAAGATTAGAGAACTGAGGGCGATGAATGAATGCTCAATGCAATATAACAAGTGTCGATCTCAGTAAACACAGTGTGGTAGCAATGAGTTGGCTCGGATACAATTTTCAAAAGTATTCTCGATGCAACAGTCGATGTACTAAGTAGACAATGAGTTAATGGATCTCTCTAATGAGCGAGAAGCCTTCACCAATGCAGTTATGTCCATTACGGCGCAGTCCCAATGGTTTGATGGTGAGCTTTCTGATCATAACTATTGTTCCAACCATTTGAGGGCATCGGTCTAATGGTCATAATGCCTCCAATGGTTATATCTCTCTGCCATGGCAAAGTGTCATTTTGCGTTGTTATGATATCCCAACAAAGTTCTAGTTTTGCAAACCTTCCTTCTGCAAAGTTCCCTCTGGAGTCTCCTGCAAAATTTCTAGCTTTCCTCTCTTCTTACTAAGCTTTCTATCCTTCTTCCCTATGATCCGCGTCTTGGTATTCCTCTTTCTATTCTAATTCTTATCTGTACTCAACATAGAAACTTCTCTTTGTTGAGATTATTTCATAGGGTTATAGGGTAATACTTCTTCTTTTTCTAGTGTAGGTGTTCTATTCTCCTGTATAGATGTATATTGTAAGTCTTCCTGGGTTCTTTTAACTTCGACATCCAAATTTCTGGTCCTTAGTAGCTTTGACTGGTTCTCTTGTTCTTTCAGTAAATGTGCTATCCTCTTAGTCATGAATTATCTTAGTTCTTGCTTCTTATGTTCTAGGGCTTCCTCTTCTTTTCTTCTCTTCTGATCCTTCTCAATCCAGGTTTTTCCTAGTAACATAGAAAATGGGGTGCTTCTCTCAATAAATTTAACAACCTCAAAATATTCCTCTGTCGAAGTTTCATGAGCACTCATAGATATCTGGGTGAGTCTTCCACATAGGGTTATCAAATTTCCTCTAAATAATCCTATTACTCCCAATGAAGGACTCGTAGCAGGATTTCCTAAAATTTCCCAAGTTCTTTTTGTCATGATATTCACCTATGTTTCCTCATCCAGAACACAGTCAATGTCGAAGTCTCCTATTCTTGTTTCTATGCACTCTTTTTCTTTGAAGATCTCTAATAAGTTGATATTTCTGTGATCATTCAGGGTTTCTTTCATTTGGTGTAATACATTCTCTGATTCTTTCTGGGGTTCTTCCATGGTCTCAGTTTCTTGACCTTCCTCAGGGTTTTCTTGTCTCATATTCATTCTTTCAACCTTAGCAATCATTCTAGGGAAATCCAAAACTTCATGATCCATAGCTTTACAACAAAGAAAACTAGATCTTCTACCAGGACATTCCTTAGCAAGATCTCTTGGTCTTCTGCAACTATAACAAAGGGTTAATCCTCTTTTTCTTTTAAATGATCCCTGCCTTTCCTGTACCGCACACTAGGATCATAGTTGTTAACCTGTAAAAAAATATTTCTAGGATCCTGCATCCATTTGTTAGTCCAAACATTCTTTCTATGCATAGGGATAACATATCTTTCACTATTCTTATCATATCTACTCATATTATATATTCTTTCTTCTAGTTGTGCCCTAGTTTTCAAGCTAGGACAAATTTATCAAACATATCTAGATCCATACTTTTGAAACAAAAATTCCCACTTATCTTACCTTTTCAATCAAAACTTTTCACTGTTATTACCTTATCAGAGCACAAAGCTTCAATATCTTACCTCTTTTATTCATATTTGACTTCTATTTTTAGCATAGATCTTCACAAGTCAAGTAGAATACTACGCACTAGGGAAACATATCTACGCACATATATTTCTCTTTTCTTCAGTTCCCAGCAATCACAGTTTTAGGTCCAGGAAACATAACCATTTGTTGGCACAGGGGCAGACCCAGGGTTCAATGCTTCAACAACACTTCAACAACACACTATCAAACCCTAACTACCGACCCTTTCGGCAACATCTTCGAAGTAGATGAAGTCTCACATGAGGTAGAGGAAGGGGTGGTTGCATAACTTAGGTGTCTGCAACCTAGCTGGGACATAGATCTGTTATTATAATACCTTAATAGAGCACATAGCAGTCGTTATTCATCAATATTTAACCTTAGTTTATAATGCAGATAAACCCTAATTATAGAGGAACACAACATTCAACAAGACCTAACACGTTCAAGAAGCAAGCACATCAAAATAGATCAGATCTGGTACTCATTCACATCACCAAGCACTAAGCTATCATATCAGATACATCTAAACATACATTGTTGCACTAAGAATAAATCATATGAATAATAAAACAACCATAATGCACAAAGCAACCACAACATAGGATATACGTGGTTCACCCCCACCCTAGGGCTACGTTCACCAACTCTTCTTCTCTTTATTACCTTTTGTCAATCTCCTACATGCACAAAGCCACAAGATCCTACTCTAAATAGAACAGGAGATCTGCGTGCACTTCTCTAGATCCTCCTTCCCTAAGCTAGGTCACAACACAAATCCTTTACACAGTCTCCTACAGTCACTTGCACTTATCTTTGCAAGTTCTCAACATGGCATGCACAAAGCATTTACAATTTACACTTAGAACTTAGCAAGGCACCAAGCCCCTCTTTACATCACCTAGACATCTTATTATACATTACAAAAGGCCTAAGCATGGGTAAACCCATGGGACGACATCCCCATACCTGTTACATAATTCCAAAACCCAAAAATCCCTAAACAAGGGGTCGAGATCCCGTGATCTTTGCTTCGACTTGCGCTCTGCCTTCGACATCCTGTTGAAGTCCCAAAATCGGTGAAACATGACCAAGGATCCTCAAAACTTGGTTAAGGGCCAACAATGCCCTCTAATCGACAAAGTGAAGATAGGAATTTATGTCAACATTATAATAATGAGTGTTTATATCATGGACCTCTATATGGATTAACATGACCATGAGAGGATTAAAGTAGGAAAGTATGACAAAAGTCTTGAAACCTTGAATAACCCTCCACATATAAATTGACAATGGCAATGCGATTTTGTTTCTTTGTCATGTGAGACACAATGAAAAGAAGGGTAATGACCTGAAAAAATATTATAAAATGTTTGACATGGCCATTTCGAACCCCTCATGTTTAATCCTTAAAACTTATTATTGCATCTTCCCAAAAATTTATTTTTCCATGTTGCACCAAGTTTAAAGTTTGCACATTGCTTGGAAAAGATGCTTGCCACATGTCACATGTCACAAGACTTTCAAAGTTGCATATATCATGTCAGAAGATTTTGGAAGTTGCATATTGCATATTCAAGTTCTATTTGTTGCCTAGAATCTATAGCCCAAGCACAAAGCACCAGTTCTTTCTTTCATTCTCACATCTTGAATCAAGGAGTATTGAATCAATATGTACCAAGTCTTATAAGAGAAGATGAAATTATCATTAAGTCTATAACAAAATTACATTCACAAATATATACAAGCCATAGAAATAGCCTTGTGTATATTATCAGATGAAAAAGTACCCATAATGTCAATGCATTATATGCATCATCACATGTTCAGCTATATAATGTACATCTAACTGTCTTATACAATTATTACATGACATCATGAATTTCTTTTAGTCTTCTTTTGTGATTTCCAAGTCTTAAGTAATTCATCCATCTCCATGTCTTTGTTTATTGGGTGCTCTTCAACAGCTGATGTTGTTTCATTCCTTTCACGTCGAGTATGTTTGGTCTCGTACCCATGACGTGGATGTTGTTGTGAGGGGACATCACCTACAAAAATAAAAAATATTAAATTTATATGGCCAATTTTTAAATTTCATTGAAGTAGTTCATTAATATTAAAAAAAAACTTTGCAATGTAATTATTTATCTGGTCATCTAGACAACACCGTTGGAATGACTGTCGGCATGTTCACCTGATCTTCAGGTCGAGGAGGATCAAATATGACATTCTCTTCCATTGAAATGTCAAAATTTATAAGTACAGAATTATTAAGTATATGATTAATATATAGAAATTTTACCGTCGTGGGCCTCAGCCACAGGAACATCTTGGGGTTGCACCTCACTGGGATGGGGTTGTTGGGGAGCACCATGATTTTATGGCTACATTGCACTATCAATGCTCTATTGTCCAGTACTAATGGTTTCGTTGATAGTGTTTATCCCCTGATTAAAACAAAGTAAGACATTAAATTATGGACGATATCAAACATTTATGTATTTTATAAGTAATGAAAGGTTAATGTGGACTGATTTTTATTTACCTTATCCTACAAATTGGATCTTGGGGTATGCACCATGATTTTCCTACGATCAACCATAGCTTTATAACCATACCTGTAACCAAGTTGGAGGTCTTCCTCTATGGTTTCATTTCTGAAGTCGTCACCCTGGATTGCATAAGGGTATGGTTTTTTAATGTTTTTGGCTGCAATTACCTTAAAGTTGTAAGGTGATACAAATAATATTCTTAATATGTTTGGGTACTTACGATTCGTGACTGTAACCTAGAGTAGCTGCCCTGGCCTAGCTTGTGTTGGCCATGTTTGGAAATCCTTGCTTTGGTTTCCTTCGAAGTGTCAGAAAACCTATCATCAAAATTTTCAAGTATGTTATATATAACCACACTTTTACTTGGATCTAAAGAAAAATAAAGCTGGCATTGAAATCAAAATATTGTAATTTACCTTGGTGTATCGGTTATTTGTTCTCCTGATTTTTTCAAAATCTTGTCTTTTGCATCATCAATGATCGCCTTCCACTCCCTCTCTGGAATTGAGGGAGGACGCTCACACCTAGGATTTTCTACCAAGCTTCGTCTATAAACATCCCACGTATATTTTAAATATTCACCCGCTGCAGAGGTGACCACTTTTTTATTGAATGTGTCTACTCCAAAGAGGCCTTCAAGATAATCCATAAGTTCCTTTTTGAGGTTGGAATTCTGGAAATTCCACCTCATGCATAAGGTTGCCCCAAAAATCAACAAGGCCTTTCTCTCTAGGTGCCTATAAAAAAGGTCATTTCCTACACACAAAAAGATATGATCATTAATTTAAAATTAATAATCTAGATGATTTTTGTATGAGAAGGACAACATTAAATGAATAAAATATGAATTAAAACTACCTAGGAGTATTGATTGTTTTAATGGAAGTCCATTATCATCGACCAAAAATGTGCATGGAAGGGTGCCCGTGCTTGTCACACATCTAGCTTCAGGAAATGCAACCATCTCAACCACATCACCATGAGCCTCATCTCTGCCACCATATCTAGACTCTGATCGAGGTGTGGATGT
The DNA here is from genome assembly GCA_032191745.1 of Picea mariana. Lineage (NCBI taxonomy): Eukaryota > Viridiplantae > Streptophyta > Pinopsida > Pinales > Pinaceae > Picea > Picea mariana. The sequence goes on from JASDQU010753744.1 coordinate 46,991, forward strand.
CTGGCAATGTGTGTCATGGCTCCTATCTAAATTACGTGTGGAAGATGAAGAAGTAAATAGTACTCTAGCGGCTGTATGGATGCCTACATCAAGACTCTGTAGCGTCTCTGTAGCGCCACTATTACCAACACCGGGCTGAACAGACTCCAAAAATGTCTTTATAAAAAATAAAATGTTTTTTTTGTGAGATAATATAAAAGTTAAAGAATAAAGTATCATAATTGAACATATGAGTACATTAAAAAAAACACTTTAAATTATGGTTATTACCTTATATGTGTTAAGTTGTGACATAAGGAGCTTGATATTTTCTTTGACATCGGGAGTTTGATCTGGATGATCTAAGAAGCTAGCAATTTCCTTGTTAGCTTTAATGATCTTTTTTTTTATTAAGACCATCGGATCAACGGATGAATAAAACCCCTCCTCATCGGCGGAATCATGATCAACGTAGCCTGCAGACTACATATAATTTCAACAAAAACAATGTTATTTCAATAAAATTGTATAAGAAAATAATAAAAATAACGTAAAATGAAAGTGGAAATTGATAATCATTTACATGTTCTGCGGCTGGCCCTTTTCCACGATCATCCAACCACATTATAATATAATTAGAACCCCCAAATATTTAAAAAAATGTTAATGATAACAAAAAAACAATGTTAAAGATAATATTTACAACAATGCTAAATATAATAAAAAATAATAATGCAATAAATAGAGGTTTCTTAAAGAGGTGTTGCATAAGAGCCTGCACATTATTAGTCAATTTTTATATTCGATTCAAAGGGTAATCCACTAATAACTCTTCCCCGGGAGCTATATTTTTTATTGTGCACAGGACTACCCGATTCTCTTCATGTCCCTCATATATGAAATTCAGTTGTTTGTTTGTTGTTCTGGGTCCTATGTTGTTTATAAACCCTGCGATATTTTTGGAATCTTTAGGCCTTCCATCAATATAGATAGTCACTCCCTTATTTGTATCCTTGTTTATTAGTTGTACATAATTTGCGGCGAGTGCATATATCTTCATACTTCGCATGTACCGGACCAGCTACATCTAATCATTATAATTGTAACACGGTCTGACATAGTCCATCAATTCAATTACTCTATTGTATTTTACAATTATTCCATCCATGGAAAATAGCCCCAAGCCATGCAGGGAGGATGGTGCAATGTGATATGTCCTATTGTTGACAATGAAGTCAACATCTATAGGAGGTAGTTTCTTAGGTACCCATTGTTTCACCATATTCTTATACTTGAGTGGAACCTCTATGTATCCTATGCTCTCATCATCATAAGAGCATGATCCTCCTTCGACAAGAAAACATTTCATGAGTCTACAAAATTTTATTCTGACTTTTTCACCTCTGGTCCTTGTTTTCTTATCATATCTACTAAATGCATTTGCATTTCCGGCCTCTATTTTTCCTGAGCTTTCCTCACTCGACGAAGAAATATCTGATAGGTACCTGTTTGGTTGTACCTTCAGTTGCATTTGCATGTGTTGTTATTTAGTAGTCCATCATTGTCCTAGTTCTAATTTATGAACCTTTTTTTTCTATATTCAAAGTTCTAAATAAAAATTTTATATCTTTAGTTTTTCTACACAATTAGACTAGGGTGAAATTACCAATATTAGTGGTCAACCACCTAATTTAATGTGATATCCCTCTTGATTTTGGACATATTAATGTCATAACACTAAGGACATGATAAATTTATCATATGGATCTAAGAAAAAAATAGTAGTAAGGTTGTTGTTTGTTGGATTTGTCCAAATTAGAATTATTATAAGAAGTGTCCATTGAAGATGAGGGTCAATGCAATGGAGTAATAAATCCAACCATCAGTTGGTGTGTTGCAAACTCAGGTGTTTTAGTTGGCAATATGTCTAAGTCAAGCCAAGAGTAGAACTATACAAATATTAGTTTTGTTCAATACAAGAGTAGAACTATACAAATATTAGTTTTGTTCAAGTCAAGAGTAGAACTATACAAATATTATCTTTGTTCAATCCAAGTTGAAGAATAAGTTATTTATGGAAATGGTTAACAATACTGCAACCCACATTTTTATGTAGGAAGTAGTGGTTGTTAAAATCAATGTGCAGTTGAAATTGGTGCAGTATTGTTTCAAGGCAGTAAGATAAAGTAGTTAGTTGACAGAGACATGTAGTTAGTTTTTATGCCCTCATGAGAAATTGGCCAAGAGTCCCCAAAATGGTTTGGGATGCGACTTGCAACTGGGCATAAAATGAATATCAAGACTTGGATTGAGGAACCGTCGACTCTGATGGATTATTGGGATAATATTTCAGCTAGAACACCCCTCACTCCCAGGTGCCATGCCTCAGAAGTTGCTTTACTCATTGATTTCGACAACTAGTGTTTTGCTCAGTTTGAAGAAATGCACCATTTAGATTAAGGGGACAATTTACAAAACCATGCCTTGGGAGAGGATGGATTATTTGGTCACCTATTCCATGCATAAAAATCTTGCAGCATATCACGAAACTCAAAAATGTTGCTCCATTGGTCTTTTATGCCCTGAGCGGGAATTGGCCAAGAGTCCCTGAAATGGTTTGGGATGTGACTTGCAACTGGGAATAAAATGAAAACCAAGACTTGGATTGAGAAACCATCATCTCTGTTGGATTCCTAGCATAGGATTTTAGCTATATCACCCCTCACTCCCGATTCCAACCCCTCAGAAGTTATTTTTTTCATCGATTTCGATAACTAGTGCTTTTCTTAGTAAGAAGCAATGCAACATTTGGATTTAGGGGTCCAATTTATGAAACCATGCCCTGGGAGAAGATGGACAATGTGTTCAACTATTCCATGCCTAAACAAGAATGAAAAATCTCATGGAGCTCAAAAATGATGCTCCGTTAGGATTTTATGCTCCGATGATGAATTTCCAAGAATCACCGAAATGGTTTGGGATGCGACTTGCAACTGGGCATAAAATGAAAAATGAGACTCGTATTGAGGAAATTTCAACTCCAATGGATTCCTAGGATAGGATTTCACCTAGAGCACCCCTCACTCCTAGGTGCCATGCCTCGAAAGTTGCTTTACTCATTGATTTTGAGAACCGATGTTTTACTCAGTTTGAAGAAAACCAAAATTTGGATTAAGGGGTCCAATTTATGAAACCCTGCCTTGGGAGCGGATGGAAAATATAGTCACCTAGTACACGCCTAAAAAATCTTGCAACATCTCACATAAATAAAAAATGTCACTACGTTAGGTTTTTATGCCCTCAGGAGCAATTGGCCAAGAATCCCAAAAATGGTTTGGGATGCGACTTGCAACTGGGCATATAATGAATATCGAGACTCAGAATGAGGAAACATCAACTACGATGGATTACTAAGATATGATTTCATCTAGAGCATCCCTCACTCATAGGTGCCATGCCTCAGAAGTTGCTTTAATCATTGATTTCGAGAACTAGTGTTTTGCTCAGTTTGAAGCAATGCAACATTTAGATTAAGGGGCCAATTTATGAAACCATGCCTCGGGAGCAGATGGAAAATTTGGTCACCTAGTCCATGCCTAAAAAATCTTGTATCATCTCACGAAACTCAAAAATGTTTCTCTATTAGTCTTTTATGCCCTGAGCGGGAATTGGCCAAGAGTCCCCGAAATGGTTTGGGATGCGACTTGCAAGTGGGCATAAAATGAAAACTGAGACTCAGATTGAGGAACCGTCATCTCTGTTGGATTCTTAGCATAGGATTTTAGCTAGATAACCCCTCAATCTCGGTTCCAACCCCTTGAAAGTTGTTTTTTT
>JASDQU010753745.1:0-24050 GCA_032191745.1 Picea mariana
TTCCTTGAAGAAATGATGATCATCCATGGCTTTTTATAGCCAAGCTTTGAGCTATTATGCACCCCTCTTTGAATGTGAAAAGAGGCACATTAGGGCACATTTAGGTCTTTGACCAGCCTCCCCACGCAGATTGAGCTCGGATTTGATGTCAAATCGACTTGGGAGCCGATCCATTTGTGGTTGGGAGGCCGACCAGCTTCATAAATGCGCCGTTTGGCAGGCGCGCGGGTTTTGCACCCCACAGCCGCGCATATGCGCTCGATGTACGAATATAATGCGCGCATGCGCTAGTTTACCATGGGCGCGATGCGCTTTTTAATCTTTTAGCCAATTTTGTATAGTTTTGGCCCTTTTGTTGTGCTGTGGAGTTAACCTTTGTGCCATGAATGACTGTTTTTCTGTGCTGATGATGTTGAGTTCTTGTCGCCCTGTGCGGACGAAATTTCAGTGATAACACCACCAATCATGAACCTATATTCTAAGTGACTTAGTCCTTCTTGTTTCTCTTGTGTATTATCCTTGATAAAATAGTATCCTAATTGAAACCCATAAGGGATGACATCTCTTTTCTTGTCTTTGATGAATGAAGCATTGAAACCCTGTAGAATAGTTTGAATATATTTCCCTAAATCCAATTGGTCTGGTACATAAGATGGCAGTAGATGTGGGGATCCAATGGCTCCAAATATTCTAAAATAAGTGCATTTCTCCTCCAAGTACAAATTACCAATCAAAGAGATTAGTTTTTTGGTTTTCTTTGAGATCCATGGGAATTCTTGTCGGAAGATAACAAAGTATGAATTGGTTAGGAATCCATCACATATCATGGAATGCAATTTCTTGTACATGTTCTCCCATAGAATTTTGAAGTATACATGTAGCATCCCCAACATCCAATTGGGCTATGCCACATAAAAACTTTGAACTGTATACAAAATTAAAACATATAGAAACTCTACAAATGCATAGGTTCATACAAAATAATAATAAAAATACATATGCAACACACACAGGAAAACCCCATAAAAATAAAAGCATAAATAATAACGCATAATAAAAATGGACACTTATCTTGGTAAAAATATCACCAACTGTGTGAAAACCTTCCATGTTCCTCCCAGCCTTAGACCACATTGCCCAAAACTCTTAGCAGTGGGTCACCCCCAAGATGGGACTAAACTCCACGTGGGTAAAGGGATTCCTAACCAGGCTGACGAATCTCAGACAAAAGGAAAAAATCCATCACAGGTGCCAACTTGAACTAACAGCCTACAGACCCTCATTCCCCACATGCCTGTCCCACCCCAGGAAGTGTGCCCCTTCTCTGCTCAATAGTCCTTTGACTGCCCCACTCCCTTTCTAGGGCTTCAACAATAGAACAAACAAAAAGTCTCAGAGTTCTGTAGTTGTAGTTTGGCACCTTTGGGAAATCAATTCCCATCAATTCTCTCACCTAGAGAGAATTTCTCACAGTCCCGACAACCCGCCTCTTCAATATCCCACGGGCCTGACAACTCGCTTCTTCAGTCCAATTCCTAATCTAACTAGGTACAGGTACAAGTGCGAGTATGGGTATAGGTATAGTGACATGAAGGTACCAAGGACAACTGCATGAGTTAGTGCATGGTGATGGAATGATGGAAAATGAACTAAGTCCAAACTATATGTATTCATGTTCCCAATTTGACACTTGTCATGTTGAGAAATACTTTGGCCCACTTGTCCCCATCCTTAGAACTTAGGATAAAATAATTATCCATAATTTATACTTTAAGGAATATTAACATAATATCCATTTTTGGCTTAAGCTCTCTAGATTAGCTGTTATCCTAAACGTTTACCCCCCCTTTCCCTAACTATTGGAGTTTAGTCTCCCATACTCTTTTACATGGTTGGTCTTCCACAATGATGTGTTTTTCATTAATATTTGCGTGTGATTACATTTACATTTACAAATATATTGTCCTTTCTACATCTTGGCTCACCAGCCTCAAAACACAACATATACACAAAGGCTCTCTGGCCTCAAAATCGCACACACTTAAGTTTGCTGTACGTGGTATCCTGGAATGTGCACACCTCATCATTTTAGTGCACAATACATGTGTGCACTATACCATGGAAGGTGCATGCAAAAAATGATATCAAACAACTCACAAAATTAAGTACATTTGTATTTACATTTAAAGTTGGGGTTCGGCCTAGGGGTATTACATTCCCCTCCCCTTATTTATGCACTATCCTCAGTGCAATATATACACGTATACAACCAAAATTTCAAAAATCCTCAAAAATATGCGGGTATTCTGCCTGCATAGAATCCTCGTGATCCCAAGTTGAATCTTCAGGACCGTACCAGGTCCATTGGAACTTTACTAGCTCTATGGCTTAATTCCAGAGCTGCTTGATCTTCTGGTCTAATATGCACACCGGATGCACTTGAAAGGCACCTTCTTGCTCCACCTGAATCACATTCCAATCAATGACGTGATCAACATCAGGTATATAATTTTTGAGCAATGATACATGGAATACATTATGAATAGACATTGATGCAGGAAAGGAAAGAATGTATGCTATAGGCCCAATCCTCTCTAGGATTTAAAATGGCCCACAATAATTTGCTTCCAACTTTGAACAATTTTCCAATTTCAAGGAACTTCTGTTGGCCTTTACTTTCAAGAATACATGGTCACCCACTTTAAATTCCCTATGAGTTCTGCCCTTATCAACATAGATTTTCTGCCTGTATTAGGAAGCCTTTAAATTTTGTTTTATTTTCAACATTTGCTCTTCCATTTCCTCGAGTAGTTTTGGCCCAACTACTGCTCTATCTGCTGGGTTGTCCCAACTTACTGGTGTGTTGCACCTTCTGCCATAAAGTGCCTCAAATGGGCCCATCTTTATAGATGCTTGGTACTCATTGTTATAAGAAAACTCTACTAAGTGTAGGTAGTATTCCCATTTTGATGGTTTATCCATCACATACATCCTCAACATATCCTCAATCACTTGATTCACCCTATCTTTTTGTCCATCTGATTTTGGATGATAAGCTATACTAAAATTCAAATTTGTTCCCAATACCTTAAATAATCCTTTCCAAAAATTTGATGTAAATTTTGGATCTCTGTCAAACACAATTGTCTTGGGTATAGCATGTAATTGAGCAATTTCTCTCATATAAATATCAACAATGTTGGTTGCCTTGTGAGTGAGCTTTACTGGAATAAAATGGACAGCTTTAGTAAGCTTATCCACCACTACCATAATAGAATCATGATGCTTGTTTATTCTAGGCAATTTGGTGATGAAATCCATTGTTACAACTTCCCATTTCCACTCAGGAATGGGTAATGGCTGTAGCAAACCAGCTGGGTGTCTATGCTCAGCCTTGACCTTTTGACACTCCAAACATTTGGCAATAAAATCAAATACTTCTTTCTTCATTCCTAGCCAATAATATTGTCTCTTGACAACTGCAATAGTTTCTGATAACCCGGGTGCCCAACATAAGGTACATTATGCATTTCTCTCAATATTAGATTTTTCAATTCCTGGGAATTTGGTACATAAATTCTTCCCTTGTATATGAGAATTTCATCATTTTCTAGCTTATAGTCTTCAATTTTCTGTTGCAAAATACCTTGCTATAATTTTGCCGTTAATTCCTTGTATTGCAAATCTGATTTTGTAGCCTCCAATATTATGTCTTTCAAATATGATTGGTACATGATAATGGTTGTATCATGCAAGTCATGCACTCTTCTGCTGAGTGCATCAACGACCTTGTTCTCTTTCCCTTTGATATGATTTATATCAAAGTCATATTCACTGAGAAATTATAACCACTTGCTTTGCCTGGCATTTAGAATTGGCTGATCAAATAAATATTTCATACCATTATGGTCTATCTTCAACTGAAACCTTTTTCCCATGAGGTAGTGCCTCCACTTCCTCAAGGCATGCACTATGGCTACCAACTCCAAATCATGAGTGGCATAGTGCCTTTCATGCTCCTTCAACTTCCTTGATTCTTAACATACAACAAACCCATTTTGACTGAGGACTCCACCAATTCCTTCTTTACATGCATTTGTGCATACAATGAAGTCTTCATTTGGATCTACAATCCTTAAAATTGGATCATTGGTTAATAATTGTTTCAAGTGTTGGAAATATATTTTCACAATCCAATGTCCATGGAAACTTCACACCTTTCTTTTGCAAGGAAGTGATTGGGTGTGCAATCTTTGAGAATCCTTCAATAAATCTCCTATAATATCCTGCAAGGCCCATGAATGATTTGACCTCTGTCACATTATTTGGCACTGACCATTCTCTAATGTCTTCTATCTTCTCAGGATCCACTACTATCCCTTCCTCTGAAATGATATGTCCCAAATAATGAATTTTCTTCTGATAAAATGAGCACTTGCTCAATTTGACATACAACTGATGCTTCCTTAATACTTGTAATACCATCTTCAAGTGTTGTTCACGCTCTTCCTCCAACTTAGAATATATAAGAATTTCATCTAAAAATACAATGAAAAACTTATCTAAGTATTCTCTGAAAATACCATTCATTAAACACATGAAGACAACTGGTGCATTTGATAACCCAAATGGCACCACTATGAACTCATAATGACCATACCTTGTTCTGAAAGCAGTCTTGCTGATGTATTCTTCTTTAATTCTTACATGATGATAGCTTGACCTGAGATCAATCTTGGAGAATATTTTTTCATATTTCAACTGATCAAAGAGGTAACCGATCCTTGGCAAAGGATACTTATTCTTCACAGTTAATTTGTTCAACTGGCTGAAGTCAATGAAAAGTCTCAATGTTCCATCCTTTTCTTCATAAATAAAACTGGGGCACCCCAAGGTGACACACTTGGGTGTATATACCCCTTCTTTAGGATCTCTTCAAGTTTCATTTGCAACTCCTTCAATTCTAGTGTACTCATCTTGGATACTGGAGCTACTCCAGACATCAAATTTATGGAGAAATCAATGTCTCTTTTAGGGGGTAATCTTGGTATTTCCTTAAAAACATCTTCAAACTCTTTTAGGACTGCATAATCCTCAATATTTGACACCTTATCTTTAGGTGTCTCTTCCATATTTGCTGCAAATATTTGACACCCTTTTCTGTAAATTTTCTTCAGCTGCAATGCTGGAATTTCTCTAATGGTTACTGCCCTGGGAATTCCCTGCACTATCCTTAGGTTCCCTTCCTCATCCAAGTAAGTAAATTCCTTGTTATGACAGTATATGATAACATGATGTTTTTCCAACCAATCCATCCCAATTAGACAGTCATAAGAACCTAAAGGCAAGATGTTCAAATCTGCTTTGGTGTTCAGTCCATTCATGTCCATAGGACATGACTTAACCATCTCATTAACTTTTCTTTTGGATCCAGTAGCCAGTTGCACCAACCAAGATTTTCCATTCTTGCTTCTTGGAAGATGAAAACTTTCCACTATCTTAGGATCTAAATAACTATGAATAGCTCCCGAATCAATTAAGATAACAATGGTTTGGTTGTTGATCATACCTTCCATTTCAATCATATGTGACTGAAACTCTGCTTCCTTGTTGTCCAAGGCTGCATAGATCCTTGGTACATTTCTACTCATGTCCTCCATTGTTTCAACTTGATGTACATTATGAACAATTCTCACTTTTTCACCTCTATGAGGACAATCTCTAAGCATATGATCTCCTTTACAACCCCAACAATGAATAGTTGGCTGCCTTGACCTTTTCCCCCCATCTCAATTGTTCTGGTTTCTATGGAAGTTGGTTGTCATTGAGGAATATTTTTAAAGAATGGTGGCTTATTCCCCTTCTTCCTATGATCCATCTTGAATTTCTTCTTGTCTTCCCAAGATTTTTTGGAAAGTTGGCCTTAATTTTTGCTGATCATATAGGCATTTAGCTCACCTCATGGTCTCCTCCAATGTTTTGGGATCATCATATTGTATTTTGTCACTGATGAATGATGGAAATCCAGTCAAATACCTCTGAATCTTAACTGTCTCATCCTTGATGAAATAAACATACTTCAACATTTCTAAAAACCTTCTTTCATATTCATCTATGGTCATACTCCCAAGTTTGAGTTCAAATAACTCTTTCATTTTCTTGTCATAGTATCTCTGTCAAGTATTTCTTTTCGAAATAATTCTTGAATTACATCCAAGTAACATTTTTTTCTTTAATGTGCTACACCTGCACAAGATGATCCCACCACATGGATGCCTTTCCCTTGAGTTGATAGATGGAAATTATTCCTTCTGCATGAGAAGAATAATTATGCAATTGAAAATACTTTCTCATGCCCAACAACCATGTCTTTGCATCTTCATCCTTCTTGTTCTCACCATCAAATGTAGGAGGTTTGATTTTGTTCATTTCTCCTCGTAGCTCATCCACCCTATACCTCTTATTCTTCCGAATAGGGGATGGACTTGAGCTGCTATGTTCTCTCCTATTGGAATGACTTGGGGAGTGATGGTGATGTCTGCTAGCACTTCTTGTTCTTATTTCCTCATCAGGAGACCTGTGACTTCCTGATTTTCTTGATCCACTCTCCTTATCCAATTTCTTTTCTATTATGTTCAAGCTCTGCATTAAGTTACATCATGTTGAAGTCCTCCTGCTTCTCCTTGGATTTCATAATCCTTTCATTATTATCTTCATGGATTTGGACATCCTTTTGCAAATTTTTAATGGTTTCTACCATATTCATGTTTTCTTCCTTTCCTTCTCCATGTCCATTTGAGTTTGTTCCTTCAATGCCCATATGGACATCCATCCCTCTGATATCATCTTCCTGACTATAATCCCCCTGTGTATCTTTCATCCCTCTACACTCTGTGTTTATCCTAATATGATCTAAAAACTGTTAACTCTGCAAAATGTGCAACCAACAAAATTTGTTAGGCTAAATAATTTAACAGATTCATGAAATTATGTATAATTCTGGTTCAATAATGCATCATAATTATTTCTTTTGATTTCTTGGAAATTGACTACCCTGATCAATTTTCTAGGTGAATTGTTATATTCTACCATCCAAGACCTTTCTAACACTTGCTTCCATGCTCAATTTTGAGTCTTGAGCATAAAGTTATGGTTATTTTAAAATTGTCCATTAATTCTTCTATTCACACTTCAACTCGGTGCAAATCTGCGCTGCAATTATGCATTTTGCACCTATTCCATTGGATTTTTAGTAGGATCTCAATTGGGTTTCTTCATATAAATGTTTTGGATAGGTTGTCCAAGTTTCACCTCTTTCTGGGTTCTGGGATGTTAGTTACAGTCTGCTAAAGTTCTAAGCCAATTAGTGTTTTTGGTCTCAAATGCTACAGGTACCTTCTATGCCATATTAAACATTTTTAACATGCCTAGAATTTTAATTCAGCTCTAGGAATGTTTTCTATGGTTTAATAGATTTCCATAGACTGCTCCTGTGCCTCAATTTGATTTTGGATCATAAAGATATGGCCCTTCGAAGTTAGTTGGGTCTTAAAATTTACCCTCCACTGTTTTCCCTGTAACTTCCTCATAAAAGCTCCATTTGACGAATGGTTTACATCATTAGAAATCTCTCTCCAGGATATTTCATTCGAGATGCAGAGACAAAGTTTTTCCTTGGTACAATTTGTACACTTTGTTATCAGTGTTTTTGAGTAGATAAAAACATTGTTTAGGGCCTCAAAAACGTGCTGCAAAAAGATGACCTTCAAATAGTATAAAATGTCACAAAAATTCACTGGTTTTCCACTGTTGTATACCATCCAAACGACTTTGCGTGCACAAATTTGAATATGTACACCCATATTTAGCATGCAAAACAACACCATAAGATAACACATGCTTCACACACCTATAACCAATGTGGATCACTTCTTTGTCGTGCCAATATCTAGTGCACACTACTTTTTTGTCGCGCGCCAATATCTACCGCACACAATTTTGGTTCATACACTAATACCTATTGCGTGAAATTTTTGTGTCGCATGCTAATATTCCACGTGCATTGTACTCTATGTGTTGCACCATGCCAAATTTTAGTATGCTCCCACCGCGCACCAGTACTTTGCGTGCACCTTAATTAAACCATCGTGCGATAGGAATATTCAGCATGCATGCATTGCATACCAACATTGCACGTGCACCAACAAAATTCCTCTGCGCTCTGCCAATACTATGCACACCACGCACGCCAATATTATGCATGCACACACTGCGCGTTCCAGTATTACGCATGCGCCACCCAACCCACATCGCGCAGTGCTAAATTTAGTGTGCACATCTGCACACTATTATTTTTTGCGTAGTACCACTCTATGTCACGCAACGCCAAATTTAAGTGCGCACACCCACACACCGTTATTTTTCACGCATTACCACTCTACACTGCGCAACGCCAAATTTAAGTGCACACATCCACACACCAATATTTTTCTGTGCATCCCAACTTGTACTCTGCAACACCAAATTTTAGTGCGTGCAACCACACACGCTTATTTTTCACACTTCACAAGATTTTCACTACGCATCACACATTTTTAGTGCACACACCTGCGCACCTTCATTTTTCGGCGCATCAATTCCTCATGAATTTCGCTGCAAAAATTGGGGATTTTTCCAAACTTTTCCTAATTTTCACCATGGACATTCCACAACTATGAAATTTGTTCAATTTCACTCCGTTAAAACCAATTCAACCTCTGCAACAACAAATCGTTGCTGGTTGACATTCCTGGAAGGATTTTTTTTCAAACTCAATTCATGAATTGAGAATTTTAATCAAAACCTATCTCACTCAATCTGTCATGGCTTCCCTCTAACTTCAAATTCGACCAATTCCAGGTCTGGATTGGCTATAATAGATATTAAATTAAGAATATCTCACAACTTGGAAAAATTTCTTAATTTTCTCATCAGTTTAACAACAAAAATTGGGGCTTTTGCCTAATTCCATGCAATTGCTTCTAATTTTTACCATGGACGCACTGTAACTTGAAATTTGGCCACTTAGAAATCAATTATTTTTTGTGAAATTTCTCTTCAAATCAACTTGCTCGACCCATCCAGACTTAGTGTTGAAAACTGGGGCTCTGATACCATATTATAGCATCCCCAACATCCAATTGGGCTATGCCACATAAACATTTCGAACTGTATGCAAAATTAAAACATATATAAACTCTACAAATGCATAGGTTCATACAAAATAATAATAAAAATACATATGCAGCACACACAGGAAAAACCCATAAAAATAAACACATACATAATAATGCAACATGTAGTTTAATACAAAATGGACACTTATCTTGGTAAAAATATCACCAACTGCATGTAGGCCTTCCATGTTCCTCCCAACCTTAGACCACACTGCTCAAAACTCTCAGCAGTGGGTCACTCTCGAGTTGGGATTAAACTCCACCCGGGTAAAGGGATTCCTAACCAGACTGATGAATCTCAGACCGTAGGAAAAACTATGTCACAGGTGCCAAATCGAACTAAGAGCCTACATACCCTCATTCCCCACATTCTTGTCCCACCCTAGGAAGTGTGCCCCTTCTCTACTNTGGGGCTTCAACAATAGGTTGGAGAAGAAGTCTCAGATCTCTGTAGCTACAGTTTGTCACATTCATGAAATCAATTCCCAACAATTCTCTCACCTAGAGACAATTTCTCATGGGCCTGACAACCCACCTCTTCAATATCCCACAAGCCTGACAACCCGCTTCTTCAGTCCAACTCCTAAGATAACCAGGTACATGTAAATGTATGGGTATGGGTACAGGTACAATGACATGAAGGTACGAAAGACAACTGCATGAGTGAGTGCATGATGATGGAATGATGGAAAATGAACTAAGTCCAAACTATATGTATGCATGTTCCCAACTTGATACTTGTCATGTTGAGAACTACTTTGGCTCACTTGTCCCCATCCTTAGAACTTAGGATAAAATAATTATCCATACTTTATACTTTAAGTAATATTAATATAATATCCCTTTTTGGCTTAAGCTCCCTAGCTTAGCCCTTATCCTTAACTTTTATCCCCCTTTAGTCCCCCATACTCTTTTACATGGTTGGTCTGCCGTAGTGATGTGTTTTTCATTAATATTTGCGTGTGATTACATTTACATTTACAAATATACTGTCCTTTCTGCATCCTATCTCACCAGCCTCAAAACACAACATATACACAAAGGCTCTTTGGCCTCAAAATTGCACACACTTAAGTTTGCTGCATGCGGTATTCTGGAATGTGCACAATTCATCATTTTAGTGCATAGTACATGTGTGAACTATACCATGGAAGGTGAATGAAAAAATGATATAAAAAAACTCACCAACTTAAGTACATTTGTATTTACATTTACAATTGGGGTTCGACCTAGGGGTATTACAATACATGTACAGAGAGCTCATACACATGCCAACTCAGGCCCATTTCTGAGAAAAAATTTCTTGGGCACACTACATCTAATAAATAGGAAGCCATATAAAAGGAAGGTACATCCTCGGGTGAGAGTTCTGGGCTTGTTCTATACTAGTTCTCAATTGTTTGGATATAATATCTCCCCAGTTCAAAATGATTCCTGATATCGCCAAAATATATGCCAAAGAAATCCAAGCTTCTGAGAATATAGAACAATCCTTTTCCCCATATAATGTATAGATTAATTCCATCAAGTACATGTAGGGTTCCCATAGGTTTGTTGTCCCATACCATCCTGCAATCTGATTTATGAATTTTCTATCTTACTTCCACCGAGATGCTAACAATTTTTTGGTATCATGTTTTTCATATAATGTTACTACAAAACAATGTTTATCTTGACTTCTGGTTCCCTGAACTTATAATATTTAAACACTTCTACATGTAGGAAAACCCCTACACATAGTCCTTATTCATCGCTGACCAAACATTTAGATGCGTCTGTGTGGCTGATAATCCATTCCAAGGCCTTTGCATAAGGTAATATAGGGGATCTAGTGGCCACCATGTAAAATAGGGAGTGTTTTATGTTTGGGAACACCTGGTCATCCAAGGCCCTAATTTTTGAACTGTTGTGAGCTATGAATTCTGGGAAATACGAGTGTTTAATTTTATTGGATAGACCATTCTAGAGAGGCAACAATACCTTAAAATCAATTCTCAACTCTGTGTATTTATATAATGGTGGATGGATGAAAAATTTCTTCTATGGAAGTCGAATTACAACCTCCACCTTAGGCGTTTTCTCATTTCCCTTAGCAATGAATGAGTTGGATGCTTCACCTATCAAAACATCCTTTCCCTTAGGCATTTTCATGGATTGTGGAGTAGCAGGTCTTCTTGGAGGCATTTTCTATGCAAAAACTACATCGATTAGATTATAATTCATTTAGATTGTCTGAGAAATAGAACAATTCATTTAATTGAAATGCATACCCGACGAAGAAACATGAAATCAAACTTAGCACTTACTAGTTCTGGTCACAACACTATGAATTTGGAAATACCACAGTTTCAATGTGTACAACATCTGGTCTCAAGACGTTCTTTGTTGTATAAGATTTCTTGAAAACTTGATGGTAATATTTCCTAAACAAAGAAACATTCAAGCTCATATATCCTAGCTCTTTATCAGTAAAATTCGAAAGTTAAACCTTGGGTTACAATACGATTGCGTAAATATTTTAGGCTTGAATGCTCCCACCTTCATGGCATGCTCAAAGTTAATGTATTAAGTCAGACAATGGTGCAAGAATCTGGTTACTTAGTTCATTGGCACTTTCAAAAGGTAGTGGTTTAGTGCGCAATGGTTTCTTCCATCAGGGTTTGGTGTTTTGAAGTATTCATTCATTCGAGCTAACTCCCATTTGACTATCCATCACCATTCATGACGATATTTTGTGTTAAATTTTTTTATTTCTCATTGGCACGTAATATCTTTTCAGAATATTGATGCATCAAGTACGTGCATTTGTACATTGGTGTGGCATGTGATTTTTCACCTAAGATGTTGAATGGGAGTGCTAGATCTATCATGGAGTGATCTAATTGGCCAATGTGTGGTGATAAAATCGGGTGTAGGTGCAATTTTATAGTAAAACCTTGTGAGCGGTTGATCTTGTGTTTAATATTTCGATGACCATGATTAAAAGAAGGCACAAAATAAACAAATTATATTCAAAATTTCCTCCAAAGAGTTCAAACATTGGCAAGATCCTTCGTGTGTGGAAAGGCCTATATTTGGAATGCGAAAGGCCGATGCCGATGAAGCATCGATCATCAACAGGGAGACCTATCTTGTTATTTTTCACAACTAGAAACATAATGCATCAATGAATTATGGACTTTGTTAGCACTAGAAGTCACCTCCGGATTGCATCGAAGGTAAGCCCAATACCCATCAGTTTATATGTCACAATGAATAAATTTAAAGGGGGTCGAATGGGTGTAGAATTAAGATAATATCGTTCTAACTTAGAAAACTGGACCAACATGCACAAGCAGGGGAAGTCTTGATTAAATTCAGTCAGTAAGTTGTAATAAGGGTGAGTAGGAGGAAGAACTAGAGAGAAGAATGTAGAGGTCTGCTATGGACATCCGGTCTTCCAACAACCTAAGGAGGAGCAACTCAGAAAACAAGATCCTCTTGGATTCAAAGTTTCATAAAAGTCTAGAGAACGTTACAACAGAACTGCAATCAAACCTACATTACAATACAACCATAAAAATCCATGTGAATCTTTTAATCATGGACACTCCAGCATTAGAGGTAAATAAGATGGAAAAGAAGCTAACTTAGATTAAACTAGAA
The DNA here is from genome assembly GCA_032191745.1 of Picea mariana. Lineage (NCBI taxonomy): Eukaryota > Viridiplantae > Streptophyta > Pinopsida > Pinales > Pinaceae > Picea > Picea mariana. The sequence continues at coordinate 12,861 of JASDQU010753745.1, forward strand.
GTCTCAAATCCTGTTACATAACCAAAAAACCAGAAGCTTCATCAAAAGTTTACAATACAGGAGCCTAGCTCAACCATTGACCATCACAAAAGATCAAAATGACTCTTATATACTCAAAAAATATTTGCCACTACCAGTAGAGGCATGCTCGAGCTTCTCGTCCAATGCCATACATCTGTGTCTTCTCAGTCAGACTACGCATGCAGTTTCCTTTGCGCATGCCTTCCCCTGTCAGAGGCAAGCTCTGCTCTACCAGTCCTTTATGGATTTCCATTTATGCGGTGATACGAGGTTTCAACTACCGCCTCACTTCATTAACTGCCTTTTCTCGGGATTGAAACATGGCTTAATTCCTAGGGGGCAGCCACACGCTGCTCTCATATAGGATGCTATATAAACATGCGATTGTGGGGCCGCTCAAAGGTGGTTTGGGTTCACACCATTTTTGAGCCCACAATCCACCACCTTTTGCCACGTATTAATTTTTCCAAACCATAGGTTCAATTGTGGGACCGCTCAAGAAAATAATCGCCCGAGCATGTCGCGCCCCCGCAATGCACTGTGGTTGTCGATCTTGTGATCTTGGGTGAGGATTTATGATCAACAACTCAAATATTCCCTCTTCAGATCAGTGGATCCGATCTTCTTTTTTCGAATCGACGACCGAGGTCTGCTTCGAGACTTCAGGCTTCGACCATTCTCATGGTGCTATACTTCGTGCAATTTTGAAATATCGAATACCCGGGAACCATTAATCTGGAATGATCCTAGAATCTCCACCGATGACAAAATTCAACCTGTCTGTTTGTATTTTAAGCCTGAAATGATCTGCTTTGCATGTTGCACTCAGATGTTTCTTATGCAGGCCATGAACTTGGACAACCTGCTGCCCTTGACAACCATATGTGATAACATTTGGCTCCACAAGGGATGGCATGCTCCCTGCGAGCTACCAAGAACAAGCAGTTCCAGTCACCTTATGCATTGGGCTATGGAGTCATGCTCAAAAACATCTTGCTAAGGAATACATGCCGATAAGTAAAAAAAATGAAAATAAACACACATGGGATCCATAAGAGATTATTTATGTATAATCCTAAACTAATTGATTTTTACATGGTGCTAGGTGAAAGCAAATTTCCACTATAGCCATTCAAGTAACTTCTTGATTGGAAGCTCTTTTACTTTGTCAGTGATCAATAACAGATAATGCAACCATGATAGCAAAACAGTTACATCCTTCAACTTCTCTCCAAAGGCTGAAGTTGAGATCAAGTTGGGCGGCTCCAAGATATGAAGGAAATGCCACTCCAAGTACTTGCTGACAGGCTCATACAATGAGTGGAAAACTCCAGAAAATTTGTAACAGACAGCCTGATCTGCTCCACAACTACTCACACAGGGTTGAATATCTCTGGTAAGTGCAGGTGGGTGAACAGTTGATGCAGGCTGACTGGTTCCAGGCGATGGTTTCTCACTGATAGGCTCTGGGCAGGAGATAATCTATCCCTCTGGATCTTCCTCTTCTTCATTGGGATATTCATCAAAAGTTGGCTACTATTGGTCAATATTTGAAATGAAATCACTTCTTCATCATAAGCGGGGCTGGAAAAAACATTTGTTTCAAGGGCCAAAATATCCTCTGCATCTCCTTCATAAGAGAAACAAGCACGATCTGCCTCCAATTTTCCCATTCTTGCAGAAAGTGATTTTACCAGATTTATCAACTCCTCCGAGGTATACCCCTCATCCTCACAGCTTTCACAAGAACGAACTATGTCCTGAACACCATATCTATATTCCTCACAACAACTATGACAAATTAACTCAAAGGAATAAAACTTTTGTCATTGAGTATTGAAAGCTGCATGAAACTCTCTCAGGGAGGAGATGCTAGCAGGGGGAAAGGATCAATACCACTAATGAGCATCCCCGTATAATGAGAACATGAACATCTTCATTAATACATCCTCATGATGTATCTCCCACTGATGCATGAGTTCATGAAACTCACAGAAATGCTCGACAGGGTTGTCATCTCAGTGTTCTCTAAATATGGGAAAAAAATCAACCCACTGATCCACAGTAGGAACAACATTTGGAAAACCAGGAACAACAGAGAAATTAAAAGGAGCAAACCTTTGAGCCAAGATTTTGTCTATCTCAAACCAGTGGAGTCACCAATCGATTCTTTAATCATGGAGTTTCCAGGTGAATGATATGCAAAATGAGTATGTTTGGTATTTGTTCACCATCAAATACCAGATCTGATCGTTGTGTTCTCCCAGGGAGCTTCAGGTGTAGCTAGAAGCAACCTCACTGAAATAGTGGAGTCGCCTCAGTGGATTCGCCAGGTGCAAGCACAATCTTCAAAGGTTCTGATATCTGATGCATCTTCAGAATCAGAAGTTTTTTTTCATTCTACCTAAGGAAAGGTCTTCAATTCCTTCCCCGACAAGGACACCAGAAATGTTAGCACTAGAATTCAACTCCATATTGCATCGAAGGTAAACCCAATACCCATCAGTTTATATGTCACAATGAATAATTTAAAGGGGGTCGAATGGGTGTAGACTCAAGATAATATTGTTCTAACTCAGAAAACTGGACCAGCATGCACAAGCAGGTGAGGTCTTGATTAAATTCAATCAGTAAGTTGTAGTAAGGGTGAGTAGGAGGAAGAACTAGAGAGAAGAATGTAGAGGTCTTCTATGGACATTTGGTCTTCTAGCAGCCTAAGGAGGAACAACTCAGAAAAAAAGATCCTCTTGGATTCAAAGTTTCAGAAAAGGATGGAGAATGTTACAACAGAACTGCAATCAAACCTACATTACAATACAACCATAACAATCCATGTGAATCTTTCAATCATGGACACTCCAACATTAGAGGTAAACAAGATGGAAAAGAAGATGACTTAGACTAAACCATAAGTCTCAAATCCTGTTACATAACCAGAAAACCATAAGCTTCATCAAAAGTTTACAATACGGGAGCCTAGCTCAACCATCGACCATCACAAATTATCAAAATGACTCCTATATACTCAAAAAATATTCACCACTACCAGCAGAGTTGTGCTCAAGATTCTCATCCAATGCCATACGTTTGTGTCTTATCGATCAGACTGCGCATGAATTCCCCTGTCAGAGGTAAGATCTGCTCTGCCAGTCCTTTATGACTTTCCATTTATGCGGTGAGACGATGTTTCAACTGCCGCCTCACTTCATTAACTTCCTTTTCTTGGGATTGAAACACGGCTTAATGCACGGGGGGAGGCCACACACTGCTCTTGGATAGGACGCTATATAAACAAGTGATTGCGGGGCTGCTCAAAGGTGGTTTGGGTTCACACCAATTTTGAGCCCGTGATTGACCACCTTTTGCCACGTATTAATTTTTCCAAACCACGACTTCAATTGTGGGACCGCTCAAGAAAATTATCACCCGAGCACGTCGCACCCTCGCAATGGACTGTCGCTGTCAATCTTGTGATCTTGGGTGAGGATTTACGATCAACGACTCAAATATTCCCTCTTTAGATCAATGGATCAAATATTACCTTTTCAAATTGACGACCGAGGTCTGCTTCAGGACTTCGGTCTTCAACCTTTTTCATGGTGCTATACTTCATGCAATTTTGAAATCCTGAATACCCAGGGGCCATTAATCTAGAATTCTCCTGGAATCTCCATCGCTAACAAAATTCAACCTGTCTGTTTGTATTTTAAGCCTGAAATGAGCTTCTCTTCATGCTGTGCTCATACGTTTCTTGTGCAGGAAGTGAACTTGGACAACCTTCTTCCCTTGACAACTATATGTGATAACAGATTTCATAGGCATCAACACATTCTCATCAACATCTGTGTTTCCAATTTTTCCATTGAATTCCTCGAAAAACGATAGACGCGAAGAGAGCCATATGAGATGACATGGTAGATGATGTGTCAAAGATGATGTGGAAATATGGGGTTATTTTGGTGATGTGTCATATGATGTGGTGGTACTGAGGTCCACATAGCAAGTGATGTGGGAGTATGGGGTGATGTACACCGGATGATGTGAACACTCGTACAACCAGAATTGGGAATACCTAGACTTTATCTATCAACGAGCATGATTGATTAGATGCTTGCATAGAACGATCACAAATGGTTCATTAGTTGTTTCATTGGTGTCAACGGGTTGAGGGATTATTTGAAATTTTTGCAATAGCTAGTGATTAATGTTGATAAACAATGCACATCGCCGATTGGTGGAATCATTCGAGTGTCTTTAATTTTGTGCACAAAGGTGGTCGATGCTCGATGTACTAGCAACGATCAACATGGTTGTCTATCGGGATTAAGAAAATACATGTTTTTTTAATGGTTTTTCGTCTTTTCTACAAAATATCTAAGTCCCAAGCCTATTTTTTCTTCAAATTGAAACCATATGCATTCTCTTATTTCACATAATCATTTAGTTTAGGATTGGAACACAACTGACTGAGCGAAATCAACAAGAGAAAGTCTAACACAAACTGTAAGTAAGCTAAGTCAAAATTCAAGATGAAAAGGAAGGTAAAGTGGTTCCCATTGAAATACTTGATATTTCAAAGGGTGTGTTGAGGTATCAACACTTTCTTGGACTGCTATTACAAGACAATCAAATGTATTGATGAAGAGGGGAAGCAAGGCAAGGCTCAAGACATTCCAAGAGCTGTAGTTGTTAGAGAAATTTCAATTATGCAATTGAAAAAGAGTTTTAGGAAGGGATGCCATATTTTTGTAGCCCATATGGAAGAGAAAGACAAAGATAAAGTGGCAAGCATTGAATAATATCTAGTCTTGAGGGATTTTGAGGATGTTTTTGGAGAAATTCAAGGACTACCACCAAAGAGAGACATTGATTTCTCTATCAATATGGTGCCAGGAGATACCGTAGTTTCCAAGACCCCATAAAAAATGGGAAGAACAAAGTTGAAGGAGTTGCAGATGGAACTTGAAGAATTTTTAAGGAAGGGGTATATATGCACAAGTGTGTCACTTTGGGGTGCCCCAATTATTTTTGTGAAGAATAAAGATGGAACCTTAAAGATTTGTATTGATTTCAGGTAGTTGAATAAGGTCATCATAAATAAAAAATATCCTTTTCCAAGGATTGATGATTTATTTGATCCAATGAAAGGTGGACGAATATTTTCCAAGATTGAATTGAGATCAATATATCATCAAGTGAGGATAAAAGAAGAGGATATCAACAAGACAACATTCATGACAATATATGGGCATTATGAATTCATGGTAGTGCCATGCAAGCTATCAAATGCACCGGAAATTTTCAAGTGCTTGATAAATGGAGTGTTCAGGGAATACATGGAAAACTTTGTAATTGTATTCCTGTATGATATACTCATGTATTGTAAGTTGGAAGAGGAACATGATCAAGATTTATGAATGATGCTCAAATATTTCAGAGAGCATAAATTGTATGCCAAGTTAAGTAAGTGGATCTTTAATCAAAAGAAGATTCACTACTTGGGGCATATTATTTTAGCAGATGGGATAAATTTGACCATAAGAATATAGAGGCCATTAGAGGATGGCCAGTGCCAAGAAATGTCATAAAGGTAAGATCATTAACGATGCTTACAGGGTATTATCGAAGATTCATAAAAGGGTTCTCAAAGATTGGAATCCCAATCACTTCTTTGCAAAAGAAGGGAGTGGAATTTGAATGGACTTCCAAGAGTGAAGAAAGATTGTAGCACTTGAAAGACATATTGACCAATGAACCAATATTGAAGATTGCAGATCCAAATGAAGATTTTGTGGTGTGCGCTGATGCATTCAAGGAAGGGCTTGGTGGAGTTATCACACAAAAATATCATGTGGTATACTATGAGTCCCAAAAATTAAAAGAACATTAAATAAATTATTCTACCCATGATCTAGAATTATCAGCCATTATTCACGCATTAAAAAAGTGGAGACATTACCTCACAGGGAGGAAGTTTGAGCTAAAGACATACCACTATGGTATGAAACATTTTTTTATAAAACTGACCTTATATGCTAGACAAACTAGATGGCTTTAATTTTTGCGTGAATATGACTTTGAAATTAAGCACATCAAAGGAAAAGAAAATCAAGTGGATGATGCACTCAACATGGGAGCACAGATATGCATATTGCAACCGTTAACATGTATAGGACTGATATGAAAGATAAAATTATTGAAGCAACAAACTTAGATTAACAATATTTACAAATAAAGGAAACGTTACAAGAAGGCAATTTACAATAGAAATTTAAAGACTTTGAGCTAAAAGAAGATGGAATTATCATGTACCAAGGCAAAGTATATGTGCCAAATTCCAATTAGCTGAAAAATACAATGATGAGGGAAACACATAATGTGCCATATGTTGGGCACCCATGATATCAAAAAACAATTGCAGTTGTATGAAGCCAATATTTTTAGCCCAAAATGATGAAAGACGTGTCTAATTACATAGGCATATGTCTAGAATGCTAGAAGGTGAAGACAAAATATATACATCTAGCGGGGTTGTTACAACCATTGTCCATTATAGAATGGAAGTGGGAAGTAGTTACAATTTATTTTATTGCAAAGATTCCCATAACAATGAAGCAACATGATGCCATCATGGTGGTGGTGGATAAATTGACTAACGAAACACATTTTATTCCAGTGAAGACTACACACAAGGCAACACATTTTATTCCAGTGAATACTACACACAAGGAAACATTTTTTGTTACAGTGAAGACTACACACAAGGAAACAAATATTGCAAAAATATGCATGAAGGAAGTTGCCTAAGATAATTATTTACAAGGCAACAAATATTGTAGAAATCTACAACACAACGAATATTGCATAAATCTACATGGGGTGCCTAAGATAATTATTTCAAATAGAGATCTAAAATTTACATCCAATTTTTGGAAAGGTCTATTTGAAGGTTTTGGGACAAATCTAAATCTCAGTACAATGTATCACCCAAAGTTAGATGTGAAAATAGAGAGGATTAATTCAGGACATATTTAGAATGTATGTGATGGACCAACCATCAAAGTGTGAGGATTATATCCACTTAGTGGAATTTTATTACAACAATGGGTATCAAGTCTCATTGAAAATGAGCCTATTTGAAGCATTGTATGGTAGGAAATGTAACACACGAATGAATTGGGATAACCCAATAGAAAGAGCTGTCATTGGGCTAGATTTGTTAAAGGAAATGGAAGAGAAAATGACAAAGATTAAATATAATTCAAAGGCTTCCTAGGACATGAAGAAAATTTATGCAGACAAGAATAGAGTTTTTAAATATTTTAAAGTGGGTGAACACGTGCTTTTAAAAGTGAAGGCAAAAATAAGTTCGCTAATATTAGGAAGTTTCCCAAAGTTGGTAACAAGACATTGTGGACCTTTTGAGATATTAGAAAAGATAGGGTTATTTGCATACATGCTAGCATTTCTTGCATCCATGAGAGTGCATAATGTATTTCATGTATCATTATAAAATAAATATGTTCCCGACCCTAACCACACAATTGATTGAACTGTGATCCAGGTGGAAAATGAAGGGGATTTCCAGGTGGAACTAGTACACATCTTGGACCAGAAAGTTAAAGTGATAAGGAAAAAATCCATAGGGATAGTAAAGGTTCAATGGACATGCTATGGTCCTAAATATGCTACATGAGAGCACGAATAAACCATGCAAGAGGAATACTCACAATTTTTTGACAATTTTGAAGAAAACAAAATAAAGAATGAAAGACTCCATTTTGAGTAGCTAGAGTTCCAAAACCACATCTCATAGTCATATCCAACCTACACTGCCCCCCCTGATAAAAGAATGGTACGACCCGATGAAATAAGAGTAGTGAAGGGGGTACATTCCTTAGGTCAACGGGTTGAGAGGAACATGATATTTTGGTTGGAATTACTGTCAGAGTTGTAAAATTGCAGAATTTTTATTTCTTAGTATTATGTCGTTTATTGTAAATTTGTGCATGTATATCGACATAGTGTGCACTAAGGAAGAAACCCAATTTTAGGGGAGGGGGTATGTAAAGTCCCCACTATAATGCCTAGTTTAATTTATTCTTAATGTAGATACAACATATGGTTGTGGCTAAGCGATGTATATGCGAAGTGTATTTATGAAATTTAATAATAAAATGTGATGCCAACTACTAGGGGACATATGCAAAGATGGGGGATGATTAATCCACAAGAGAGGGGAATGCCTAGGGGTTTGTAGGAGGGGTCCAATGGGGTGATTACCCATGTCTATTAATTCAACCCACATTCCTGAATTTTATTATCATTATGTATTGAACTTCCAATTTTCCCTTGTGTATAAAAGAACCCAATCATTGAATGCATGTAAGAGGGTGGGTGTGAGGAGTCACATCCCATAGTTATTGGAAGCATGTGACTGAGTACAATCAGTTTTGGGAAGAGTGTAAGTCAATGAAGTAACCAAAGAGATGAAATTTGTATGTGCAATTATAACAATTTTAGACAGTCATATTTTTGCATGAACAAGTAGAGAACATGGAATATGAGATTTGGAGATGGAGCAACCATGGAGGGAGAATTCTAGAGAACATTTGGAGAAGAAGACTAAAAATCCAGGTTGTCAGGATTGAAGAGTGAACTCCTATGTGAGTTTCACTATAACAACAAGTAATTGCTGTTGTTTTGCTGGTAGTGTTCCTAACATTGGTCTCCCTTGAGTTTCTTAGTAGTAAGATTCCTGGTTACCTGTGCTAGAGAGACCTTGATAAAAAAATGGGATGCCAGATGGATTGAGAACAATGAAGGGGTACATTCCTTGGGTTGGGTAGGTCGAGAGGAAGAGAGTTGGTGGAAAATAAGAATAGTTGTAGGAGAATACTAGTGGGTTGTGGGATTCTCTGAGTTGTGAGTGGACAATGAGAGACCACCCTCTTTTGTGGATTGCTATCCCAGATCAGGGGTGACTTGTTGTTGAGATTTAGAATAAAAAGTCTATGGTTGGGTGGAACATCCATCCCAAGCAGCTGGTTGCACAACCATTTTTAAAAGATAAGTTTTTTTCTTATCTTGTTTCTATGTTGCATTATGAGTTTAATTGTTGTGTATTAAGTTTGTGTTTGAGAATGATTTATATGCTGCAATATTTGAGTTTATTAGCTGCATTTTATATTTATTTTAGAATGATGTCAATGGATCTAGTTCATGGTATCAACAAATGGTTAAAAATATATGTTTTCATGTAGATGATAAGCTACATGATTAGTTAGCAAAACGTTTTTAATTTGTGTGTAATTTCGCACGTAACAAACTTTATATGGGTTGGGGAATGTTACATTGCATCATATTCATCTATATTTATTAGCAATGTCAATTCCCCTAGCATGAATTGAATTGGTTGGAGACATTCCCCCAACATGACTCACATTGGTGTCAGTGTTTCAAGGAAACTTGCACAGGAGACCTAGCTAAAGCATACACAAACAAAGCTTATCAAGAAAAGGAAGAGAGATACAATATCAAGAATGAGAGTCAATGCATATTATGATCTTATCAATGAGTGAGTGATCTTCACTCATATAGGCAATGAAATCCTATAATTAGGAATGCATGCATAATAGTGATGGTCTAAGATTAGAAAGTCTAAAATAGAACTAGTCAGTTAACTCCCACTAAACTAGTGTTACTCCCACTGAACTAGTGTGCTGAAAATAGAAATTTCTCCAACACCCCCCCTGAACATCACTATGGAGTAAAAAATGAGTCCTGACAACTAGGCCATATTAGGTAGTCATGTACAATGCAACTAATGAACACTGAAAAAAATGAGGAAAGAGGGAAAACCACGTGGGAACAAACCCCCCCCCTTCAAAATATAATGTATCAAAACAAGAAAATGGTAGTTTCTAGGCAACTGTGTTCTTCACTGCAAGATGATCCCAGAAAGTCTGAAACTTCTGCTCAGTGAATGTCTTGGTGAATATGTCAACAGTCTGTTTAGAGGAAGGACATAACTGCAAATCAATGATCCTGTCATGTACTAAATCTCCGATGAAATGCATGTGGACCTCAATGTGTTTTCTTCGCTGTCACTGTATTAGATCTCTGCAAAATATCAGTGTACTCTGATTGTCACACCATATGATAGTCAGACATTGAAACAAGATACCAAGCTCGGTAAGGAAGTACTGAAGCCAAAGTGTTTGAATGACACAATTGACTACTCCTCTGTACTCGACCTCTGCGGAAGATAAAGCAATGGATGATTGCTTCTTACTTGACCAACAAATTGGGCCTGAACCCAAACTGAGAGTGTACCCAGACGTGGACTTGTGATTTGTGCCATCACCAACCCGATCTGAATTTGTGAAGCCTATGAGATATAATTCACAACCAACTGCATAATGAATCCCATAACTCATGGTGGCCTGAACATATCTGAGGATGCGCTTGTCATCCTTCCAGTGCAGATCATGGGGTTCTTGCATGGATGCTTCCCATAGTGGATTTCCAACAACCTTACTGTAGGTATGTGGATCAGAAGATTGAACCATATATCAATGCTTGGGCATCGTTGGTTCATAAGTTTAAAGTACATGAGAAGGATCCACATGTTGAGATCGAGTCCTCCTCGAATCCAATGGATCCCCTGCAAGGTTGCCTGCTGCCTGAAGTGTGGACTATGCCCACTTGGGAATTTGCTGAAGCTCCAATGATGTCTCCTCATTTGGTTGTACTACCTGCTCATCGGCATGTACATAATCCTTTGAATATTTGTCTGAATATGTAGCATTTGAGTGTGTGGAATCATCATCTCTAATGTCTGGAACTCATGGAAGCACAAGAGTCTCTGCATGTTGCACTGGAGGTGCATGAAAATTACTATCCTTATGTGTAAGTAGAAAAGAGGATTCATCATAAAAAACCTTAGTGAATTTATACAACCTTGACTTGTGATCCACCTCACCAATTGCAATGATGGAATTATCATGCATGTCAATTACTGAAACTGAATCAGATGTAAATTCAACCTTTTTACCTTTCTGAGTGATTTGATAAATTGAGAGAAGATTTATATAAATCTTTGGAACATGTAAAACATTCTCAAAACTGCCATTGTGGAGTTCCACTCTCCCTTCTCCTGCTACTTCT
>JASDQU010753745.1:37220-51190 GCA_032191745.1 Picea mariana
GTTGGAGAAATTTCTATTTTCAGCACACTAGTTCAGTGGGAGTAACACTAGTTTAGTGGGAGTTAACTAACCAGTTCTATTTTAGACTTTCTAATCTTAGACCATCACTATTATGCATGCATTCCTAATTATAAGATTCCATTGCCTATATGAGTGAAGATCACTCACTCATTGATAAGATCATAATATACATTGATTCTCATTGTTCATATTGTATCTCTCTTCCTTTTCTTGATAAGATTTGTTTGTGTATGCTTTAGCTAGGTCTCCTATGCAGGTTTCCTTGAAACACTGACACCAATGTGATTCATGTTGGGGGAATGTCTCCAACCAATTCAATTCATGCTAGGGGAATTGACATTGCTAATAAATATAGATGAATATGATGCAATGTAACATTCCCCAACCCATATAATGTTTGTTACGTGCGAAATTACACACAAATTAAAAACGTTTTGCTAACTAATCATGTAGCTTATCATCTACATGAAAACATATAGTTTTAACCATTTGTTGATACCATGAACTAGATGCATTTACATCATTCTAAAATAAATATAAAATGCAGCTAATAAACTCAAATATTGCAGCATATAAATCATTCTCAAACACAAACTTAATACACAACAATTAAACTCATAATGTAACATAGAAACAAGATAAGAAAAAAACTTATCTTTTAAAAATGGTTGTGCAACCAACTGCTTGGGATGGATGTTCCACCCAACCATAGACTTGTTATTCTAAATCTCAACAACAAGTCACCCCTGATCTGGGATAGCAATCCACAAAAGAGGGTGGTCTCTCATTGTCCACTCACAGCTCAGAGAATCCCACAACCCACTAGTATTCTCCTACAACTATTCTTATTTTCCACCAACTCTCTTCCTCTCGACCTACCCAACCTAAGGAATGTACCCCTTCACTGTTCTCAATCCATTGGGCATCCCATTTTTTTATCAAGGTCTCTCTGGCACAGGTAACCAGGAATCTCACTACTAAGAAACTCAAGGGAGACCAATGTTAGGAACACTACCAGCAAAACAACAGCAATTACTTGTTGTTATAGTGAAACTCACATAGGAGTTCACTCTTCAATCCTGACAACCTGGATTTTTAGTCTTCTTCTCCAAATGTTCTCTAGAATTCTCCCTCCATGGTTGCTCCAGCTCCAAATCTCGTATTCCACGTTCTCTACTTGTTCATGCAAAAATATGACTGTCTAAAATTGTTATAATTGCACATACAAATTTCATTTCTTTGGTTACTTCATTGACTTACACTCTTCCCAAAACTGATTGTACTCAGTCCCATGATTCCAATAACTATGGGATGTGACTCCTCACACCCACCCTCTTACATGCATTCAATGATTGGGTTCTTTTGTACTCAAGGGAAAATTGGAAGTTCAATACATAATGATAATAAAATTCAGGAATGTGGGTTGAATTAATAGACATGGGTAATCGCCCCATTGGACCCCTCCTACAAACCCCTAGGCATTCCCCTCTCTTGTGGATTAATCATCCCCCATCTCTGCACATGTCCCCTAGCAGTTGGCATCACATTTTATTATTAAATTTCATAAATACACTTCGCATATACATCGCTTAGCCACAACCATATGTTGTATCTACATTAAGAATAAATTAAACTAGGCATTATAGTGGGGACTTTACATACCCCCTCCCCTAAAATTAGGTTTCTTCCTTAGTGCACACTATGTCGATATACATGCACAAATTTACAATAAACCACATAATACTAAGAAATAAAAATTCTGTAATTTTACAACTCCGACAGCAATTCCAACCAAAATATCATGTTCCTCTCAACCCGTTGACCTAAGGAATGTACCCCCTTCACTACTCTTATTCCATCGGGTCGTACCATTCTTTTATCAGGGGGGGGAGTGTAGGTTGGATAGGACTATGAGATGTGGTTTTGGAACTCTAGCTACTCAAAATGGAGTCTTTCATTCTTTATTTTGTTTTCTTCAAAATTGTCAAAAAATTGTGAGTATTCCTCTTGCATGGTTTATTCGTGATCTCATGTAGCATATTTAGGACCATAGCATGTCCATTCAAACTTTACTATCCCTATGGATTTTTTCCTTAGCACTTTAACTTTTTGGTCCAAGATGTGTAATAGTTCCACCCGGAAATCCCCTTCATTTTCCACCTGGATCACAGTTCAATCAATTAGGTGGTTAGGGTCGGGAACATATTTATTTTATAATGATACATGAAATACATTATGCACTCTCATGGATGCAATAAATGCTAGCATGTATGCAACTAACCCTATCTTTTCTAATATCTCAAAAGGTCCACAATGTCTTGTTACCAACTTTGGGCAACTTCCTAATCTTAGCGAACTTATTTTTGCCTTCACTTTTAAAAGCACGTGTTCACCCACTTTAAAATATTTAAAAACTCTATTCTTGTATGCATAACTTTTCTTCCTGTCCTAGGAAGCCTTTGAATTATATTTAATCTTTGTCATTTTCTCTTCCATTTCCTTCAACAAATTTGGCCCAATGACAGCTCTTTGTATTGGGTTATCCCAATTCATTCGTGTGTTACATTTCCTACCATACAATGCTTCAAATAGGCTCATTTTCAATGAGACTTGATACCCATTGTTGTAATAAAATTCTACTAAGTGGATATAATCCTCACACTTTGATGGTTGGTCCATCACATACATTCTAAGCATGTCCTGAATTAGTCCTCTCTATTTTCACATCTAACTTTGGGTGATACATTGTACTGAGATTTAGATTTGTCCCAAAACCTTCAAATAGACCTTTCCAAAAATTGGATGTAAATTTTAGATCTCTATTTGAAATAATTATCTTAGGCACCCCATGTAGATTTATGCAATATTCGTTGTGTTGTAGATTTCTGCAATATTTGTTGCCTTGTAAATAATTATCTTAGGCAACTTCCTTCATGTGTATATTTGCAATATTTGTTTCCTTGTGTGTAGTCTTCACTGTAACAAAAAATGTTTCCTTGTGTGTAGTATTCACTGAAATAAAATGTGTTGCCTTGTGTGTAGTCTTCACTGGAATAAAATGTGTTCCGTTAGTCAATTTATCCACCACCACCATGATGAAATCATGTTGCTTCATTGTTATGGGAATCTTTGCAATAAAATAAATTGTAACTACTTCCCACTTCCATTCTATAATGGACAATGGTTGTAACAACCCCGCTAGATGTATTTATTTTGTCTTCACCTTCTAGCATTCTAGACATCTGCCTATGTAATTAGACACGTCTTTCTTCATTTTGGGCTAAAAATATTGGCTTCATACAACTGCAATTGTTTTTTGATATGATGGGTGCCCAACATATGGCACATTATGTGTTTCCCTCATCATTGTATTTTTCAGCTAATTGGAATTTGGCACATATACTTTGCCTTTGTACATGATAATTCCATCTTATTTTAGCTCAAAGTCTTTAAATTTATGTTGTAAATTGCCTTCTTGTAACGTTTCCTTTATTTGTAAATATTGTTGATCTAAGTTTGTTGCTTCAATAATTTTATCTTTCATATCAGTCATATACATGTTAATGGTTGCAATATGCATATATGTGCTCCCATGTTGAGTGCATCATCCACTTGATTTTCTTTTCCTTTATGTGCTTAATTTCAAAGTCATATTCACGCAAAAATTAAAGCCATCTAGCTTGTCTAGCATATAAGGTCAGTTTTATAAAAAAATGTTTCATACCACAGTGGTCTGTCTTTAGCTCAAAATTCCTCCCTGTGAGGTAATGTCTCCACATTTTTAATGCATGAATAATAGCTGATAATTCTAGATCATGGGTAGAATAATTTATTTAATGTTCTTTTAATTTTTGGGACTCATATTATACCACATGATATTTTTGTGTGATAAATCCACCAAACCCTTCCTTGAATGCATCAGCGCACACCACAAAATCTTCATTTGGATCTGCAATCTTCAATATTGGTTCATTGGTCAATATATTTCTCGTGATGATATTATCACCTAACCTAAAAATCAGAGATGTACAAAATTATAACTTGAAGTGTCATAATGATAAATTTTAAAGCCATCTTTGAGATAAAAAATAAAAATAATAATAAATAAACTCGAAAGAAATCTGAACTTAATACACAAACTCGTGTGGGATTAGGACATTTTTGTTTCAGATCCTCTGAATCCTTGTTTTGGTTTTTTTTTCTCTCCCCAAGTTCTTTCCACTTCAGATTTTATTTCTCCTTTATCATCCTTTAGTCTTCATAGAAATAAAGAGACTTACCTTGACTCTGAAAACTCAAAAGCATATTTTCAAAACAATATTAGGAGAAAATCTTTACGTTCCTTTGATTTTAATTGAAAAAGTATGTTTAGGCTAATCCTGATAATTTTAGCTCTGATATCATATTTTAAAATTCCCAAAAATTTCTCCTATAGGCAAAGGTGTATTGAAAATTGGAAGAAAGTTAGTTTCAGAGTATTCTTAAAATTGTTGACAGACCTTCTTTTTCAGTTTAAAAATTTTAAATAGATATCATCCCTTGTATGTTACATACAAATTGATTGCCCCCACTTCTAAATGTTAAAATATGAGACAGATGGTGAAAGGAAATTCATAATTTGATTGTCCCCATCTTGTCCAAAAGAGATGATGAAAGGAAATCCATTTATTGATTACCCTCATCTCAGCGAAATGCAAAATCGTTAATAGAAGTGATGAAAGGAAATTCAATAGGAGAAGTAGATAACTTCATTGGGGTACTGAAAAGGCTCGCTAGCAGTGAAGCAATATCTATGATATATGTAAGGTTGTTATACATATCTATATATCATACTATGTTATCTAGCTCTTTTTCCAGTGATATTTACATCCTGAACCAACTAGGGACTCTCTAAATAAATATGCCACATCTACTTAACCCTGAAGCGAACTAAGTCGGTCGAAGTGTGATATTTTAGTTAAAATTATTTTGATTATCTTAAACAATTTTGAAATCGATTTTAAGAAAAGGAAATTTTTAGTAGCCTAACTTGAGATTAATCATTAAGTATGTTTTAAATATTTTGGATTTGGATGAAGTCATTTTTTTCTATGTATGATTAATTCTTGAGTAAAATCAGAAAATGTTTTTCAAAAAAGCAATAATGACTCCATTTACCAAATAAAGGCACTTGGTCTATTGTTCTTCCGTGCCTCACATGGATCCACAATCCCCAGATGGAGTCTATCTTACAACACTTAGTTTTTCCAACTTTTATTCTTTTTGTTTTTGCCTCTTAGAAATAAAATTTTACTAAAAAGCAAAAAAAATTGGAAATTACCTTTTAATTTAAAAAAAAACATTGGTTGTTATACATAAATAAAGCCCTTACAATAGCGCTCGTCAATGAGTTGTACTTTTTGATCAAACAGTTCTTGTGATCTCTGAAATATGAAAGCCGCCCGAAGTTTAAAAGAAAAGCTTTAATGGACACTTCGGAGCTTCGCGCTTCAGGAGTTTTAAGAAATCTAAAAAGACCTACAGATGAGTCATAGGACACGTGTATTCTAATCTTTTCCGAGGTTGACACGTGGAACTTATTTTTAACATTTGTGTCAGATGATTCGCTCGATTTCAAGTGACACGTGTCACTCCTCCTTTTTGAATTGTCACCAAGAATGATGTCATCTTTGCCACATCACTTCAGGAAATTGCCCTTCGGGAGTTTAAACAAAGATTGAGTTCACAAGTCACTGAAGTATCAAAGCGTCGAATTAATGAATATTAAGATAAAGTAAAAAGTATTTTAAAGAGTTAATAAAACATTTAATAACTTTAATTAATCATGATTAAGTGTTAATTAATCACTTCATAATTTGGGGCTTCGAGAGATTTATGTTGTGCTACATCCAAAACTCTCGAACAACGAACTATTGAAGTACGAACCGCACTTTTAAAACAAATGAACTATCAAAGTTCCTAAGCTCTGAAGTTATGAAGCCCCGAAATACATATAACAGTTCGAACGGCTACTTTGGAATTCGACCTTCGGAGGATTTGTATCATACTTCATCCAAAATCTCTTAATACAGAACTTAGGAAATACTTAAGGCTAATACAAGGAATTAAAAGCATGATTAATTAAAACAAAAAAGTGATTAATTAGATATTAACTTCTTCGGGAATTCGGCCTTCGGGAAAATTCGGCCCTATCTCATTCAAAATCTCTGAACGTCGAACCGTTGAAGTATTAATGTCATTTATGATTGGCTAAAGTTAACGATTTGAATAAATATTTTGAATCAACAGGTAATAAATTCCATTATATTTTTAATAACTTCTTTGTCAGTAAATTGACACGAAGATTACTAGAACTTTATGAATAAAACATTTCGAATTTTAAGTCATATTTATCATTTGCAATTAGAAGTTTTCCTTGCAGTATAGAGCTTACGGAATTTACTTGTTACAGGAAGGATAATTTAATTTCCCAGAGGATTATGGCGCCACGCAAAGCTGGGAAGAAGCAAGATGCACTCGTTGATGATTCTAATCCAAACACAGATGTTCTATCAGATACCACTCTGTGAATTTCGGATACTATTAATCTTGGAAGCAGGTTTATGATATCTTACAGCATGAAGTTATTAATTGTCTAGATGATTATGCCGAGGAATATGACAAGTCCTTCTCAGCCAAGCTTGGATTGGTAGCACAGTCAGAATTGCACAAGATTGGTACACGACCCAAGATTTTACCCTACAATGATATGATAAGCTAGGCTTTGGATCACATCGACATTCAAACCATATGCATTATCATCCATCAGAAGACCTTTGTCGGCTCTTTTCAACCAGAGAACTTACAAGTAATTTATAAACTTTCTTCTACACCCAAATATACTTACAATGCAGCATTTCTCCTAGAATTTGAAAGAAAAGAATGCATTCAATATGGCAGGAGTGGTCATGATATAATCAAGTCCTGGTGGGGACATCTGGACAAATTCAAGACCGATGCTCATGGTATGTATTCCACAACATCCTTAGATGCTCATATCTTATATATATCCATAATGCTTTGTTGTTTATTCGGGAAAAAGAACCTTGCACATTTCTCAGTTGAGTGGGTGGCCATAATGAACGAAGTAGTTGAGGGTTATACTTCAATTGAGATAAAATGTTATCTAATAACCTAACTAAGGAAATTGTTGAATATCAATCATTAAAATCAAAAGGGAAACCTACTCCTTTTTACATGTCTGAATATATCATCGACGCCATTTGTTTTATGACCCCATTCCCCCTAATGAACTGGAGTTGGACCCCGACCAGTGTTGAACTTATACATTTCTACTACTCCAAAGTATGGGAAGAAAATGCTAAAGATTTATGTTATGAAATATGTCACAATGTAGTGGTATCGATTCATACAGCTATCTATGGCCACCCACCACCCAGGATTTCAGAGAAGATTATGGGAAATATAGGCACACTTGCAGACTGGTACATTGAGGAGAACTTCTCCTACATTAGAGTGTTTGGTTGCTCTGTTCCTCCTCATTCCCTTCACAATTTTTACCTGACATGCTGGTGTGCAGAGAAGTGGCATACCAAATAGTAGCAGGAGGTATCACCAAGGAATTGAAATCAGCTCAGAAAAAGGTATGGCCAACTTTCCCCATTCAGGTTGGTATGTTTACATTGTTAGATTTTGGTCATACCAAAGTCGAGGCTACAACCCTGGAAGATGTCAAATTAGTTGACATCGAATTCAAAAGACATGATCCACATAAAGTTGTAGAGAATCATTTGGATCAATACAACTTGAAAAGGTACATCCATGAAGAGTCTCCTTATGATGATATTTTCAGGGGAGTTAGATCATATGAAGAAGTTCAAAGTAGATTCCAGACTCTGCCTCATGACCAATAAGCTGGTTTCGTCAGCTTTCAAAAGAATAGATTAAACAGATTGCCTAAGATCTTACAAGGAGATTCAAGGCCCATGCCATCTTCATAGGAAGCTAAATCTACAGGATCTGAGCCAAGTTGCTCCACTATAGACAAAACTGAAGAAGTTGTGAAGAGTTCAGTCGGGTTATTTAACAAGATAAAAACATCACTGTTAGGTATAAGTGATCCACAAATATTAACCGAGTTTGAGGCCTTAATGAATCAAGGACAAGCATTTGTTTATTCAACACCAGTTACTTATGCTAGCACCTCAAGCACAACAGGCCCAGAAAACTCCACAGCAATTATATCTCCTATCCCCTTACTAACCCCTTTAGAGACCAGTTTTGGAACTCCTAGTTCAGAACTCATTCATGTAAATGACCTTACTCCTATCTTGCCTGAATAAATTCCTCCCTCAAGTTTCTTTTTCAAAAAGAAACGGAAATCTACTGTAAAGAGATAATCTCAGAAAAAAGATGGAGTAGTCACTAAAAGGAAAAAAGTAGTGTATGATGGGAAAGACCAAGATGATCATGAGTTTGCAAAGGAGGTTTTAGATTTACTAGGAGGTTTTTCCACTGCCAACCAATGGTCGGTGGACAATCTGACCAAACAACTGCAACAAAAATCTCTCTTGGTGGAACAATTGAAGAATGAAATACACAGTACAAAACAGATTGTCAGAAGCAGGATGAATCGAGACATGGAACAAATCAGGGCTAATTATCAACAGCAGATGAAGCAGTTACAGAATAAACTCGAGTTGATTTACCAATGTTCGCAAACCAGCAAAGGTATGATCACTCAATGGGACAGTTTGATAGAATAGTTGCAGGCCAAATTGGCCCTAACAGAGAACACAGCAATAGACATCACTGCTTTCAAAGCACAAGCATCAGAAATCAATGAGAAGATGGAAGTTGTCCAACAGGATATATATCAAAAGGTGGATACTATTCAGAAATGCTATCATGCAATAAATCTTTCTCTATAAAGTATTTATGTCAAAGAAAAATATGCATGTGTGTCTAGGTCCAAGTTTCAGGAATTTATCATATGGAGGCAGAAAGCCAATATCTTTGATCTCGCCCCTTTCTCACACTATGAACAAGTGAAGGGTGAAATGGCCTTGATAGTTTGGGATACAAATATGGAAGAAAGAAAGAAACTTTCCAGCGATGCAAAGGAGACTTGTCTGGAGATATTATCTTAATGGCAGAAGTGTCCTTAGACACACTTTTATTAAATAGGAAAATAAATTACATATGAGAATTTGCAAGAGTTTACACCCGAACAATTCAACACTCTTGCAATGAGCTATATATAAGCTAAATGTCCTAACAAACTCTATTTATGGATCACATATTAAATAAACAAGTGTCCATTTATAATAAATGCTATCTTAACAACATTCTAACTATACTCCTAATTTAGAGCCTAAGATACGACACATTTCTAGAGTCATATCTTTTACAACAATACTCTATTTCTAAATGTCTCCATTTATTAATTTAATATTCTAGATTATTAATTTAATATTCTAAATTAATAATCATCTTATTCTAACTTTTTAAACTATGATATTTGTATTTTGGATTATCTAACATTCCCCCCTATGATCCAAAGATACATTACAATAGATACCAAGTTCATCCCTGAACTTAGTAAATTTTATTCTGCCAAGGGTTTTCGTGAAAATGTCAGAGATCTGATCTTCTAAAGGACAACAAATTCGCTTGATGACATCCTTTGCAATCAGTGATCTGATGTGATGATACTTGGTGTCCACATGCTTTGTCTTTGAATGAAAAATTGGATTCTTGGCAAGCTTAATGGTTGACTGGCTGTTGATGAATAATGATGTAGCATCTGTTTGAGAAATGCCCAAGTCCTACAAAACTCTGCGTAACCAAACAATTTCACATGTTGCTTCCCATGCTGAAATGTATTATGCTTCTACTGTAGAAGTGGAAATTGTAGCTTGTTTCTTACAATTCCAAGACACTATTGTTGAACCCATGTTCATTAAATAACCTGATGTTGATGCTCGATCATCAATACTTCCGGCAAAGTCGGCATCTGAAAATCCACCAAGTACAAAATTTTTAGTTTTTTTGTAAAGAAGACCAAAATCTTTTGTTCCTTGGATATATCGAAGAACTCTTTTGGTTGCATTCCAGTGGTTGTCCTGTGGTTGCTGCATAAAGCATGAAAGAATACTGACTGCATAAGATAGATCTGGTTGAGTGTTTGTCAAATAAATCAAGCTGCCAATCAACTGTCTATAAATAGTGTTGTCTACCATTTCCCCCCCTTCAAATTTTGAAATTTTCAAGTGTTGTTCCATAGGGGTAAGAGATGGTTTGCAATCCTACATGCCAAACTGCTGAAGAATTTATTATGCATACTTACTCTGAGAAATGAAAATATGATGTGGATGTTGGAATACTTCAATTCCAAGATAGTAGTGAAGTAGTCCCAAATCGGTCATCTTAAAACCTGCATGTAACTCCTTTTTCACCTGTACAATATGATCATCATTGTTTCCTGTAATGATCAAATCATCTACATACATAACAAGAATCACCAGATATGGACCCTGTTGACGTATATACAAAGTATCATCAGATTCAATTCGTTGAAAACCAACTTTCCTAAGGTATTCATCCATTTTGGTATACCAATCTCGGGGAGCTTGCTTTAACCCATATAAAGCCTTAATTTATTTGCAGACTTTATGTTCTTTCCCTGCAATTTCAAAACCTGTGGTTGTTGCATATATACATCTTCCTGTAAATCTTTGTTGAGAAAAGCACTTTTTACATCCATTTGATGAACTTTCCAACCTTTCGGAGCAACCAATGCAAGTGTTAATCGGATGGTATTCCATTTAGTTGTAGGAGAAAAAGTTTCCTCATAATCAATGCCTTCCTGCTGCGCCAAACCTTTAGCCACAAGTCGTGCTTTATACTTGTCAATTTCGCCATGTTGGTTGTATTTAATTTTGTACACCCATTTGCATCTGATGGGTTTAACACATGTAGGACAATCAACAAGTTTCCAAGTGTTATTATCAATTACATCTTGATACTCTTCAACCATAGCATGTTTCCATTCTTTATGTTTTACTACTTCTTTGTATGTGGAAGGTTCAGTAAAATCATTTGCTACCAAGGCAAAATTTCCTTCACTGTTGTGTGATCCCCTTGTTCTTATTTTATTCTACTCATCAGGCCTTACATCTTTCAAAATTTGAACTGCCCATTTTGGTAGTTGATGTTCACTTGTTTGGGGATCTGAATTTCCATTATTGTAAATTGGATTAATGTAAACTGATGTCCGTCGATCAGTTGAAGATTCTGGAGGTGGAGAATCATTGTCAGATGATCTACCACTGCTAGGAGAGTCTGATGAACTGCTGGAAGTCCCTGATGATGTTTTCGAAGTAAATGGACTGGATGCAGCATCGTCAGATGAAGGAAAATCAAGTTCATACCAATTATGTGAATTTGGTTGACTTTGCACTTTTCCTTTTCTTTGATTGCCTTTAGTTTCTAACTTTTGAAGAATACTTTCTATTTCTTCAGCACTCTTACTTTTGGTTTCATCAAAAATTACATCCCTGCTTACAATAAATTTCCATTGGACAAAAGTCGGTACCCTTTCTTCTCATCAGAATACCCAATCATTTTGCATTTCAAGCTTCTTGAGTCAAGCTTAGTTCATTTTTCTTTCAGAACTAAGGCATAACATAATGATCCAAAAACTCGGAGATGTTTAACTCTAGGTTTGAAACCAAACCATGCTTCATAAGGTGTGATTCCGTCCAAAGAAGCAGTTGGAGATCTGTTCCTTAAGTAGATAGTTGTATGGATTGCTTCTGCCCAATATGTAGAACTTAACTTTTTAAATCTTAACATGGATCTTGCCATTCCTAACAAGGTGTGATTCATTCTTTCTACGACTCCATTTTGCTGAGGAGTGTAGAAATTTGTAAGATGTCTTCTTATCCCATTGTCTGTGCAATAAGTTTTGAATTCATTAGAAGTGAATTCCCCTCCATTATCTGTCCTAAGAGTGCCTATCTTTTCTTTAACTTCATTTTCAACAAGTTGATGAAAAATCTTAAACTTTTCAAATATTTTTGACTTTTGCTTCAAGAAGTAAACCCAAGTTATTCAACTGAAATCATCAATAAAGAGTAAAAAATATTTGCAACCACATAAAGAAGTTTCTAGTGGTCCACAAACATCATTGTGAACTAGTTGCAACTGTCTATTTGCACGCCATGAACTTGTTGGAAACCTCTCTCGATTTTGTTTTCCATAAATGAAAGCTTCATGTTTTGTATTTTCCTTTTTGAAATTTGGAAATCCCTTAACCATCCCTTGTTTTTGCAATTGAGAGAGACTTTCAAATTTGAGATGTCCATATTTCACATGCCACAATATTATAGGTAAAATACATGTACTTACTGCTCCGGCAAAGTCTGAATGCCTTGGAATAATTGTCCCTTTCATCCTTAACAGTTTTCCATCTTCATAACCTGTCATCACTGTTTTCATATTTTGTTTGACTGAATTAATCTTAACTAAGCCATCTTCCATAATCACCTGATGTCCTGCTTATCAAATCGTGACTAAAGACAACAAATTATTTTTAAAGGTTGGTACATACCATACATTTGAAATCATTATTTCTCCAATATCAGGTAAATAAAATTTAACTACACCTTTTCCATAAGGAGTATGTTTGGTATTATCTGCAAGAAAGACGAGATTAAGATGGCATTCTTGAAAATTCCAAAAGAAGTCACGTCTGAAAATCATGTGTTAAGATGCTCTTGAATCTAGAATCCAAGCATCTTCATAATCACTTTGAAAATCAGTGGAAATCTGTAATGTTGAAGATGAGGTAAAGACATATTTTGAACCATCGTCATCCCGATCATTTGCAAACTATGTTGTGTTTTGATGAAACTTGGAAATTTTATCAATGGAAGTTCAGCAATCTTCTGCATAATGACCAATTATGTTACATCTTCTACAAACAATTTGACTAAAATCTCATCCTCTGCCTGAATTTTGTCATCTGCCTTTGTTTGGACCTCTGGTTGGAGTTCGTCCTTTGCCTTGACTGTTGGCTTGAAAATAGCCTCTGCCTTGACTATTTCCTCTTCCTTGAAAATACCCTCTACCTTGATTGTTTCCTTTGCCTTAAAAATACCCTCTGCCTTTACTGTTTCCTCTGCCTTGAAAATTTCTCCTGTCTAAAAAATTGTTTTCTCTACTTTGGCTTCGCCCACGACCTTGTACAAAATTTCATCTTCCTCTGCTTCTAGAACTGTCAGTTGAAGATTTACTTGTGCTGGCCTCTGTGAAAAAAACATTTTCCCTAACTTGCTTTTTCTTTCCAAAAGTTTTGTTATGTTGAGATAACATTTCACTTAACTCATCAAATGTAATCTTGTCTAACTTTCCAGTTACTTGTAAAGTTTCCAAAAAATGTGTATAGGAAGAAGGCAATCCAGCGATTAAAATTGTGGTCATGAAACTATCATCTACTGCTTGAAAACCAGCATTTAGTATTTCCTGCTTAATATTCTTAAGTCTGGAAATATATTCATGTACATCACCTCCTTCAGTCAATTTCTGTTGGAGCAAATTTAATTGAAAATCAACTTTCTTTGATTCAGGCTGAGTATCAAATAAATCCTTAAAAGCTTTCAAAGCAGTCGATGCATCAGTAGTATTTTCAATGTGAACATACATCTCATCATTAACTGAAGATTTAATGTGTTAATGCTTTGGCATTTTTAACTTCCCATTTTTCTAATGTAGTTGCATCTGTAGGCTTATTTGGCTTAGTATCTTCATTACATATATTACGCCAAAGTTCATTATAAATGAGAGTGCTTTCAATGAGACGTTTCCATGTCTTGTATGATTTTGTGCCTCAAGTTTATCTTAGAGAACAAATTAATAAACTTTGACATTGTAGTGTTGAATCTTCA
>JASDQU010753745.1:75297-108644 GCA_032191745.1 Picea mariana
TTGATGGCATGGATCCACAGTGTATGATTGGTGGCCATGACCCATGACTACAATGGTGTCAGTCTGTGATCTGAGTATGGGAATGCCTACCTCAGAATTGATATATATATGATACCCTGTCGATGCTTGATTGTTCGCAGGTTTCTGATTAGATGTGCTCCTGGTTCTCGACACACACATGTAGCTTACAAAGTCTATCGACTGTCACTGGTTCCAATCTCAGACTTTGGGGGGAATTCTGTTACCCATGATTTTGGTCATCATGATGATGTATTGATGATGGTGTACTCAGGCTCTTCATTAGAACTTTTTCTTGAGAAAAGTCACCTTCATCTCTTTCCAGAAATTACATTTTTGAGGAAGGTTCAAAGGCTACCAATACATTTGCCTGTGAGAATGCATGATTCTCGCATGCTGCCTTAAGCCAGGGTGCAAGAAGTTCGCAATGTGTATAACTACTAGGGTACGAACACTTTCTAAAGAAGGGAAAAAGATGAATTCTTGAAGCTTCTAGAAGGGAATCTTCTAGAAGGATGAGATGGCATTTGAATGGTTATCTAAGTACTGGATTTCCTGATATTTTGGAATCATTCTTATCTAAGTAACTAATTCATTCTCTCCTATATATTGAGGGGATTCTTATGGAAAAGGTTAGAAGCAAACAAGGTTAAGAAGACATTGGAGAATTAGTGAAAGATTGTGTGAAGGATTGATGCTACAACAGCTAGAGAACTCCAACAAGTTTATCAAAGGTGGTTGATATTCTTCATGCAAGTGAGCAAGTGTGTGTGTCAGAGCCAAGGGCCATCGAAAGGAGGTTTGCAACATCAAGGCTCAGGTTGTAATCTTTGCTTTCCATCAATATGATACAGTAATATGCCCCTTTCCCATAAAGCTAATTCTACTTTATTGTATAACTCCTTGATCATATACATAGATTCATTATTGAATATATTAAGTTGTTTTCACTTCGATTGGTTTGAGTTGTACTGGTCTTGACTACACAAGAGCATTGGAGTGAAGCTAGAACAACAAAGACCAAAGGAAGTGATCATAAGGTATGTTCATGATTCTTGCCTCCTAGTTCATTCAATAGTCGAAATCTAGGGAAAGAGTATTATTCTGTCTTGCTTTGTTCTAGATCCAGGTGGATCTAGGGAGATTGGTTTGTGTCCGCACTTACGGATTTATCCTATAACACCTTACCCACCTTGTGGAAGCTTAGTTCCCCATCACTCTTTCTTCGTGGTCAGCCTACACGCAGCGATGTTTATATTTTATTAATGATCTGCATAGTTACATATACAAAATCAGGCTCTCGGCCTTTAACACTTAGGCTCTCCATCCTAATAAACACATAATCCCACCAGCTTATCAAAACTTGGCTCACCAGCCTACAAAACATGTTTACACTTGATAAATACAACTGGGGCTCATCCTTGGGGTATTATAGTCCCCTCCCCTTATTTGTGTACTATCCTCAGTGAAACTCTTTACACAACGTCAACAAGGTTTCCAAAATATTCAAAAATATGCAGGTACTCTGCCCGCACAACATCTTCCTGCTCCCATGTCATGTCCTCGTGACCATACTAGGTCCATTGGACCTTTACAACCTCTATGGCTCGATTCCGGAGTTGTTTTCTCTTCCGGTCCAATATGCACATAGGATGCACTTGCAAGACACCTTCTTGCTCCACCTGAATCATATTCCAATTGATTACTTGATTAGCATTAGGTATATATTTCTTAAGAAATGAAATAAGAAACACATGATGTACAGTCATGGATGCAGGAAATGAAAGCATATATGCAATTGGTCCAATCCTTTCTAGGATTTCAAATGGCCCACAAAATCTGGCTACCAACTTTGAATAGCTTCCCAACCTCAGGGAACTTCTATTGGATTTTACTTTCAAGAAAACATGATCACCCACTTTAAACTCTCGGTGGTTCTATTATTATCAGCATAACTTTTATGTCTGTCTTGGGAAACTTTCAAATTCTGCTTAATATTCAGCATTTTCTCTTCCATTTCCTTGAGAAAAGATGGTGCAACTACTTCTCTATCAGCTGGATTATCCCAACTTACTGGAGTATTTCACTTTCTTCCATAAAGTGCTTCAAATGGGCTCATCTTCAACAATGCTTGATACCCATTGTTGTAGGTTAATTCTACCAAGTGTAGGTAGTCTTCCCATTTAGATGGTTTGTCCATCACATACATCCTTAACATATATTTTATTACTTGGTTCACCCTCTCTGTCTTCCCATCAGACTCAGGATGATACATAGTGATGAAGTTTAGATTTGTTCTAAATCATTTGAACAACCCCTTGCAAAACTTTGAGGTAAATTTCAGGTCCCTATCAGACACAATTTTCTTGGGAATACCATGCAATCGTGTTATTTCCCTCATAAAAAGATCAACAATGTTAGTTGCCTTGTGATTAGTCTTTAGTGGAATAAAATGGGCATTATTCGTAAGCTTGTCTACCACCACCATGATTGAATCATGTTTCTTGCCTATTCTGGGAAATCCTATGATGAAATCCATTGTCACCACTTCCCACTTCCACTCAAGAATGGGTAAAGGTTGTAGCAACCCTGTTGGCTGCCTATGCTCATCTTTGAATTTCTAACATTCCATACATCTGGCGATGTATTCTCCAATTTCCTTCTTCATACCTATACAAAAAGTAATGCCTCTTGACTGCTACCACAGTTTTCTGATATCCAGGGTGCCTAGCATAAAGCACATTATGCATTTATTTCAAAATCATAAGTTTTAATTCTTGGACGTTAGGTACATAAATTTTGTTCTTGTACATAAGTGTTTCGTCAGTTTCCAATTTATAATTCTTCACTTTCTGTGGCAGCTTACCTTGTTGTAGCTTTGCTACCAAATCCCTGTACTGCAAATCTGCATTTGCAGCTTCCGAAATTCTACTTTTAATATCAGTTTGGTACATACTAATGGTTGTAGCATGCAATTTGTACACTCTCCTGTTGAGCGCATCAACCACTTTGTTCTCTTTTCCTCTAATATGATTGATATCAAAGTCATATTCACAAAGAAACTCCAACCACCTACTCTGCCTAGCATTCAAGGTAGTTTGATCAAAAAAATACTTCAGACCATTGTGGTCTGTTCTCAGTTCGAACCTCTTTCCCATGAGGTAATGCCTCCATTTCTTCAAAGCGTGAATGATAGCTGCCAACTCCAAATCATGAGTGGCATAGTTCTTTTCATTCTCTTTTAATTTCCTGGACTCATAACATATTACAAATCCATTCTAGCTGAGGAATCCTCCCAGTCCTTCTTTACATGCATCTGTGAAAACCACGAAATCCTCACTTGGATCTGCAATCCTTAGGATTGGAGCACTGGTTAACAAATGCTTCAATTGTTGGAAGCTTCTCTCACACTCTTTTGTCCATTGAAATTTCTTCTCCTTCCTTTGCAAGGAAGTGATAGGGTGAGCTATCCTTGAGAACCCTGCAATGAACCTTCTATAATAGCCGGCTAGACCCATAAAGGATATGACTTATGTTACATTCTTCGATGTTTTCTATTATCTAATGGATTCTATCTTCTTAGGATCCATAGCTATCCCATCTTTTGAAATTATATGCCCCAAATAATGGATCTGCTTTTGATAAAATGAACACTTGCTCAATTTGGCATAAATTTGTTGCTCTCTTAACACCCGCAACACCATCATCATATGATGTTCATTCTCTTCCTATGACTTGGAATACACCAAGATGTCATCCAAAAAGACTATGACAAACTTTTCTAGATAGTCCCTAAATAGACCATTCATTAAAAACATAAAAACAACGGGTGCATTTGACAACCCAAATGGCACCACTGTGAATTCATAGTGACCATACCTTGTTCTGAAGGCGGTCTTATTGATGTCTTCATCCTTTATTCTTACCTGGTGATATCCCGATATAAGATCTATTTTCAAAAATATCTTAGCATCCTTCAACTGGTCAAAGAGACCATCGATCCACGACATAGGATACTTGTTCTTAACAGTCACTTTATTTAACTATCTAAAATCGATGCACAATCTCAATGTCCCATCCTTCTTCTTCATGAATAGGACTGGGGCTCCCCAAGGTGACACACTTGGGTGTATATACCTCTTCTTCAGAAGCTCTTCAAGATTCAATTGCAGTTCTTTCAGCTCTGGCGTAATCATTCTGTAAGGAGCTTTCGACACCAGAGCTGATCCAGGCATTAAGTTTACAAATAAGTCAATATCTTTCTTCGGGGGTAGTCTGGGTACCTCCTAGAATACATCTTCAAAATCTTTTAGTATCGCATGATATTCAATATTTGACACCTTATCCTTAGGTGTTTCGTCCACATGGGCTACAAATAACTAACAACCTTTCCTATAGCACTTCTTCAGCTGCACTGCTGAGATTTCTCTGACAACAATTACTCTGGGAATTCCTTGGATTTTCCTCTGATTCCCTTCCTCATCCAGGAAAGTGAATGCCTTGTTACAACAATATAAGATGGCGTGGTGTTGGTCCAACCAGTCCATACCAATTAGACAATCATAAGAACCTAAAGGCAAGATATTCAGGTCTGCCTTAGTACTTATTCCATTCATGTCCACTAGAAATGATTTAACTGACTCAACAACTTTCCTCTTGGCTCCTGTAGCCAGCTGCACCAGCGAAGATTTTCTCATGCTTTCTTCTTGAAAATTGCAAACTTTCCACCACCCTGGGATCTATATAACTATGGATAGCCTGTGAATCAATTAAAATAGTAAAGGCATGGTTGTTGATCATACCTTCCACTTCAATCATGTGCGAATGATATTCTTCTTGTTTTTTGTCCAGGGTTGCGTTGATTCTTGGTATCCTACTACCCATGTCCTCCACTATTTCAGCCTGCTGAACATTATGGACATCTCTCACTTTTCCATTTTTGTGGGGACAATCTTTGTACTTGTGTTTTCCCTGATAGCCCCAACACTGAATGGGAATCTGCCTTGGCCTTTGTCCCCCTACACTAGTCGTTCTGGGCTCTCTAAATGATGGCTACCCTTAAGGATTGTTTTTGAAAAAGGGAGGTTTGTTTCCCTTCTACCTCTGCTCCTTCTTGAACTTCTTCTGGTCTTCCCAAGCCTTTCGAAAAGTGGGATTTCCTCTGTGTTGCTCACATAAGAATTTTACTCTTCTTATCATTTCTTCCATAGTCTTAGGGTCATCATATTGAATCTTGTCACCGATGGAAGGTGGAAGTCCACTCAGATACCTTTGAATCTTTTCAGTCTCATTCTTGATGAAGGGAACATATTTCAACAACTCCAAGAACAATCGTTCATACTCATCAATGGTCATGTTGCCCAGCTTGAGTTCAAAGAACTCTTTCATCTTTTTGTCATAGTATCTTTTAGTCAAGCATTTCTTTTCGAAATACCTCTTGAATTCTTTCTAGGTAGTATCTTTCTCTCTAATGTGATGGACCTGAACCAGTTGATCCCACCACATGGATGCTTTTCCTTTCAGTTGATACATTGCAATTCTTCCTTCAGCATGAGAGGAATAATTCTAAAGTTGGAAATATTTCCTCATGCCAAGCAACCATGTCTCGACATCTTCCTCCTTCTTATTTTCTCCATCAAACATAGGAGGCTTATTCTTGTTCATTTCTCCCTCTAGTTTATCCACTCCAGATATCCTATGTTTTCTGGTAGGAGATGGGCTTGAACTATTGTGTGCCCCCTTATTGGAATGTTTTGGGGAGTGATGATGATGCCTGCTAATGCTTCTCGATCTTATTTTCTTCTCAGGGGGTCCACGACTCCCTATTTTTCTTGAGTCACTCTCCTTATCCAAATTCTTTTCTATTCTCTCCAAACTCTTCATCAATTTTAAGTTGAATTATCCTTATCGATCCTTGGCTTTCAAGAGCTTTTTGTTATCTTCTCGGTGAGCCTGGGCATCTTTCTACAATTTTTCAATGATTTTCATCATATGCACTTCCTTATCCATCTCTTCTTCGTGTCCATTGGAATTTGATCCTTCAACTCCCAAGTGGGCATCCGTCCCTTTTACTTCATTCTATGAACTGGAAGAAGTATGTGACTCTTCCATTCCTCTGCACTCAATGTCAATTTTCTTCGGTCCTGACACTCATTGAACTCTGCAAACACAACGCGCAGTCAACTAGAATTTACTAGGCCATCATTCCTTAACAAATCCCACATAATTCATAAACCGAATCGTTTTTAAGAAATGTTCAGATTTCATGAATTTTATGAGCTCTACTCGGCTCTGTAACAATTTCAAGCCTCAACCCTTTTCTCTTATCCCCAACCTCTACGACCATGGGATGTGACCAAGTGCTAGATCGATAGGCTCTTAATCAACACTTCGGGTTCTGAAGTCTTCATAATACATTACAACAGACTCTCGGATTTCTGAATTAATGAACTCACGAAGTAGGGTGGATCAACGGTCCACATCTACCCAACATCCAATGGCTGCCACTCATTGTGGAACTTCTGTCATTAAAGCTTCGGGACTTCATAGCTTTGAAAATTTGGGTTCTAGAAGCTTTCATGCTTGCTTCCTCCAATCTCACGACTTCCAAACTTCTGGCTTCTCTATCCTTTAAGCCCACATAGTACAATTGTCACCAACTAAGGCGATGGAAGGTGGTACGCCTAGGAAGGTCCACGTTACCCCAAGCGATGTCATATGGCCCCACCATGTCTACCCTGTCACTTCGAAACTTTGGGCTTCAGAAGTTTGTGCATCAACACATTCCCCTTCTCCTGATTTCTGCAATTTTGAACTCTCCCTGGATAATCGATGATCCTTATATCTCCTGCAACCAATGATCGAGATCCACTTCGTGATTTCTTGATTTGGAGGTTTTCACTTTTCTTCACTTTAAATCTTTCGATCTGCGAACTTCGAAGTATTCTCGAGAATAACCTGTGCGTGGCTTCTCCAAGATCTAACGGTCAAAGTTCTTCCCTCAGATCTATAGTGTAGATCTTCTCTGAGACTTCAGAGCTTCGAAATTCAGAAGTTTGTTCCTCAGCACACCTCGCCTCTCCTGATTGACGAACTCCAATAGGCTTCTAGGATAAACCCCCTACACCTTCTCCATATCTGATGGTCATAAAAGGGTTTCCCTTCCTTTTGAACATATCCTACGACCCACATTACTCTTCGGCCCAATACAACTTATGTCATGGTTTTATGATACCGCTATTCCTCCTGGGATTCGTAACATGATCAAGGTAACTTCTTGGCACTCAGGAAGATTCTGAGGTCCGAAATTGGTCCCTCTAGACATGATTTCCACTCGAAACCTTGTGTCCAAAGACCACTTATCCGGCCCATCTAGGCTCAACGTTGAAACCTTGTATCTGATACCAATTTGTAACATCCTTGACCACCAACAGGTCGAGCAATGCTACCACGTGAAAATACATACATACATAGATATATCTAACATGAATTCTAATCGAAATAAAACGTATAACACAAAGTTATTGCTACCATACAGATTCAAAGGTAATAGACAGTAATTCATATATGCAACTGAATACATGATAATATTCAAGTATTACAAACATGCATAACATATAAATTGAGCACAGTGATGATACTTATCTTTTCAACTGGAGTAACACCACCAACTATGTGCAGACCTTCCACGAACCTCCCATCCTTAGACCACGTTGCTCATCACGCTCAGCAAGTGGGTCACCCCCGAGCTAGGACTAAGCTCCACCCAAAGCAAGGGAATCCTAGACTAGGCTGAGGTTACAGGAAAACTGCACAGTGCAACCAGAAGGATTCTCTCCAAGAGCCTTCTTACGCCCACTACTCACAGACTCTCATTCCCCACATGCCTGTTCCACCCAGGAGTATACACCTTCACCGTTAAATAGTCCATTGACTGCTTCACCTCCCTCTCAGAGTCTCGGCAATAGGCCAGATCAGTAATTCTTAGAGCTCTGTAGATGGTGTTGGACTCTCTTTGGGAGAAAACCACTTCCCAACAAACTCTCTTACCTAGAGAGAGTTGCTCACAGGTATGACAACCTGCCTCTTCCACCACAAGCCTGAAAACTTGCTTCTTCAGCCAGTTACTTCTCAATTCCCTCAAGGTAAGGCTAATATCACGAGAGAGTTTCTCACAGGTCTGACAATCTGCCTCTTCCACCACAGGCCTGACAACCTGCTTCTTCATCCAGTTACTGCTCAATTCCCACAAGGTAAGGATAATAGCACATCAAAAACATTTGGTTAACTCACGGGCGACAGCAGCTACAGGGAAATCTGTCCATGGACATCCAAAAATGGCAATAGTCCCACTAAGATGCAACACGGCTCAGTTAATACACAGGACAACAACCCAAACGATTAAGGCATGAACTCAAATTTGCAGTGCGAATAAAAATGGGTTCACGGGACACACAAGCAATTTTCCCCTCCCATTGGGTGATTTCTCGGGTATGCGTGGGTATGTCGAGGTCAAAATGCAGAGGCCAGATGAAATTCATAGGAATTAGGAATAGCAAGCGAACTCCAGCACAATTAGACTCACAAATTACTGATTCTAGAGGTGCGTGAGGGTATGCAGATGCAGCCACAGAGAAAAACGGTTCAGATACCCCAGATCCCAGTGAACTCAAGTGGATGATGATAGAATATAGGAGCGAACACCCAACACGATTGAATTTTGCAGCTTTAACTACAAGTGCCCGAGTCGACACCTGTCTTCCTGGAGTTGCATGCATTTCCTTTTACACACGTTGCCTTTCCCAAGACTTAGGATAAAATCATATCTTTCACACAACTTTGGAATAATAATAAATTATTATTCTCAAGGAATTAAGCCCCTAAGCTTAGACCCTCTTTCCAACCTTTCAACCCCCTTTCTCTTACCCACCTTGTGGAAGCTTAGTCCCCCATAACTCTTTCTTCGTGGTTGGTTTGCACGCAGCGATGCTTATATTTTATTAATGATCTGCATAGTTACATATACAAAATCAATCTCTTGGCCTTTAACACTTAGTCTCTTCATCCTAATAAACACATAATCCCACCAACTTATCAACACTCGGCTCACTGGCCTACAAAACATGTTTACAATTTATAAATACAACCGGGGCTCATCCTTGGGGTATTACACCTTTAAATGCTTTAATTGTGGGAAAGTAGGAAATTTTGATGATAAGTGTCCATATGCTAAGGATGAAATTACCAATAATGTATAATACCATAATGTAAAGAAAAAGAGAAAACATCATTAGCACAAAAAAAACCACAAATAGGACAAGCATGAAAAGAAGAATAACTCTTATAAGAAGAAGAAGAATCTTTACTCAAAAGGGGTTATAGACTCATATGAAGAAAGAAATGAAAGCAATTTCTATAGTGATAGAGAGGAAACCCTCTTTATGGAAATTGAAACAAATATTGATGACTACAAAGGGATAGAAACAATCGACTCAGAAGAAGAGGAAAATGTAGAAACATATGAGCAATTGAATCTTGAAGAACTTATTTGTGCCTTAAAGTGAAATAAATAAGCTTAGAAAAATTAATTTGAAACAAAAGGATCATTTACACCAATATGAAGAAGAGGATTGTGATTCAAAATATAAAATTTGAAAAAGCCGTGAAGAAACAAAAAAGACAATCATGAACCTAAAGGTTCAATTAGAAGAAGCAATAAGGATAGAAGAAGTGGTGAGAATCCAACTGAAAAAAAAAAATGAAGAAAATTAAAAAGAGATAGAATCTTAAATTGTTTCCTTAAGAAAGGAATTGGAGAAAACAACTATTAAGTTGAATAGAAGCTTGAAGTTTGAAAAGAGTACTGAAATATTAGATAATATCATCAATTTTCCAAGGTCTCCATTCATTAAGACAAGCCTTGGATATGATGTTGTTGTTTCCTCCCTACCTACAGCTAGCCTTGCTACAACAAGGGGAGTTTTAATTGTTACAGGTGGAGTTCATACTGGTTTTCTAGAAGAGCAACCTAATGTTGATTGTGTTGAATAGATTGATGAGTTGCATCTTCCTCACATGGAAGAATTTGAGCATACAAATGACATTGTTTTCAATATTTTCGGTTTTCCTATGATCACTTAGTTCAAAAATACATGTCATATCATCATCCTCACCATAAAAATAGAAGGAATCAAAATCATGCTTTCAAATATTTGCATAAGAGACGTGAATGACATAATTCTGGACCAGGGCAGACTACTTGGATAGATTGTGGTTGGATTGATGGATGGTCATGGACTCATTTGACTATATGTTTAAGGACATGATATCATTTTGTATCATCCACTGTATATTCATACAATGTTCCTCTTACTTACTGACAATTTCCTTGGAAGTGGTTGACCGAGGATCGACCCGACATGACAGTCGAGTGGATTTTTGGCTTAGTGCTTAAGGAGAAGAACATGTTTAGTGGGTACATCCTTTTTCCATTGATGTCAAAGGGGGAGAGTTGTATATAGGAGGATAATTCTCTCTATTCCTGGGAGAGTTGCCAATAGGGGAAGAATTCTTTATATGCCTAGTGAACTATGTGTTTCATTGCAGGATTTCCATCAATGAAAAAGGAGGAGATTGTTGGAATTATTGTAATTGATGTCAAAGGATTAATGATGTCATTAATATCATATTATGAATTAAAATAAACACAATATTTCCAAGATTTCTATATATATATATATATATATATATATATATATTAAAAAAGGGGTGCATGTGAAAATGTAAAAAGTGAAATGGTGGTCTCAAACCCATGGGATTGGGGTATTTTCCCATGGTATTGGGAATTAATTGTTTAATTAAGGGACATGTCCCTTCATAAAGGGTTATGAAAAATATAAAAAGAGAAAACATTGAGAGAAAGTGAGGGTGTGAAAAATGTATTAGCAAAGATTCAATTGTGAAATTAGTTTCAGGTCATGTTGGCATTTTCATGATAATATTTTTTCTAGGAAGTTTTGGACCTTGAAATTTGGAAGAAAAAGAGGAGAGATATTTGTGTACATTTGTTAGTTATACTTTAGGATATATACCCTGTGGAATTTATAGTTTTTGAATGCTCCTGAAATCAGTTTCAAACAGATCATCTTGGAACTTTCGCTATAACTTATTTTTTCTTATGTTTCAGACCTTGAAACTTTTTATGGATAGAGGAGTTATTCTGGAATACATGTGGTACAAATTTTAGATTTTTTTTCTCTACACTTTCAGAGATATGCCATGTGGAATTTAGGGTTACTGAATGCTCCTGAAATTAGTTTCAAGCAATTCATCTAGGAACCTTCACTATGACTTATTTTCTAGGATGTTTCAAACCTTAAAAATTTGTAGAGACAATGGAGAGAGTGTGGTGTACATGTGATACAAATTGTATATTTTGGTTCGCTATATGTTCGGAGATATACACTATGGATATTAGGGTTCCTAAATGCTCCTGAAATCAGTTTCAAGCAGGTCATCTTTGCACTTTCGCTATAACTTATTTTATGGGATGTTTCAGACCTTGAAAATTTGTTGAGAAAGAGGACATAAATTTGTGTACATGTGATGCAAATTTCAAATGTGGTTTCACTATACTTCTAGAGATATGCTCTGTGGAATTTAGTGTTCTTGAATGATTACAAAATTAGTTTCAAACAAGTCATCTTGGAATTTTCACTATAACTTCTTTTTTGGGACTCTTCAGACTCTGAAAATTTCAAAGAACAGAGGAGACATAAAAACATACTTCAGGTAACAATTTCATAATCATATTTGCAAAATTTGATATGTTGCATGTTGTACAAGTTCATTCTTGGGAAGAGGCCCAAAAGAACAAGCTTTGAGAAATTTACCTTTTGGAAATTCAAATTTTGGTCAAACCTAGTGGAGGAAGAAGTAGTGAGAAGACTCGGTGAAGGAGAAAGTAGTGATTAGACCCGATGAAGGAATAAGTGAAAAGAAAAACTAGGTAAGGTAGAAGTAGTGAGAAGATGTGATGAAGATTGGTGAAACTCAAAACAAAATATTGGCATCTCTTACTAATTTGGTGCTTAGCAGTGGGGATTGGTGTCTCTAGCAGAATGGTGTCTACAAACATCTATAAGAGTAGGTTGGTGCTGCTCAAAAAAATATATTGGTGTCTCTTGATAATTTGGTTCTTAGCAATGGGGATTGGTGTCTCCAGTGGATTGGTGTCTACAAAGATCTGTAAGATTAGGTTGGTGCCAATTAGGATTTGTGCTAGTGGGGATTGGTGTCTATAGTAGGTTGGTGCCTACCAAGAATTATAAAGAGAATTTTTGCGTTTTTCTTCCGAAAGGGTTTCCATGTAAATTGTGTGTTCCATGTTATGCATTTGATAGATATCACATGTGATTGTTTTCTTATGGTTAACAAATTTTTGTTAAATAAAAAAATTGTCTTATACTGATTCACTCCTCTCTCTCAATATAAAGTGTTATCAACATTGAATATATCTATAATTGTATTTGTTTTCATATAAAATGGTGACAAATCTATCCTATTTGTGTCATTTGGAAATACAAGAACATCCAAGTGATCCAAAGTAATGGTCGACACACCATTAATTTCCACTCCATCATCTTCTTTAAATACATGCTCAATTGTATCTATATAATCACATGAAATCATCATGTAATTTATAACATACTAGGTGAGAGGATGGACATCCCTTTCTTGATCTCTAAAAATGTTAGTCGGTTTGTTTCCTCAAGTCACAACTAGATTGAAAAATCTTCTGACCTCAATGTTGAACAAACTTCACCAAAAAATATTAAAATTATTTTGAGGATAAGATCCCATAAAGTTTCATACATATCTAAAAGTTTGAAGATATTTTCAAAATACCTACAACTAATTGTAACAACTTCACCAAAATTGAGAAATTGGATCACAACCCTTCTTGCAAGATCCCAAAAATAGGTCTTAGAAACCAATGGAAGATCCAAAAAGACTCTATCATAGAGTATTTTTTCACTCGACATGAATACATTCACTGACACTTTTTAATTCTACATCCATTTAGAGATATTGACCTTTAGAAACTCCCATTGAATCATTTGTACCTCCTCAATACTCAACTTCTCAAAACCAATCCTAATCACACTTTCTTCCAAAAACATTTTCCTGATCATACAATAAAATTGCAACACTTTGTCCTATATCCAACCTACACCATGCACATTGCAATTTCACTTCGCTTATCAAATGTCTTACAAGGAAATGAATCGATCATAAATTCAAGTCACTAAAAAATTATGTAACTAACACATCCTCCTCCTCCTTCTCATCATCTACCAAATTCTAAAATGCACTCTCATCACAACTTGAGTTAAAGGAAGGCTCATAAACTGAATCAAATAGATAATATGGATCCATGACATTACTATGTTTCTACATAAGTTGCCTAAACTATTTCAAATTAATGTGTTGCATGTGAAGTTTATTTATTGACAGGATCTGATACTAAATATTGGGTCTAGATATGCATAGCAATACAATCATTTACATGCACCAAGAATGAACACTAGGACTTTACACTCAAGAAACCCCCAAAGGGGAAATTCTATTCTATCAATCCATTCGTGTGTGTTTCTATTGTAGAGTTGGTCCTTTATATAACTATAGGTGACCATAACAACCATGTCATAATTATATATTTAGGTCAACCATATGCGTAACTATCTCCACAATATCTCCATGAATATCTCAAATTTCTCACTTGATTCTATGAAATATTTATCCCTAATTTTTGTCATTTGTTCTCATCATTGCTTCATACATAGACTTTATGGTTGGCCTACTACACTACATATTGCAACATTTTCATCGTATATCACAAGTAGGAGTTAATCCTTCAAGTTGTAAGCATTCTAGTACAATTCAAGTAACATAGTCATTCAAGAAAACCAATCAAAGAAATTTAATTCATGTAGAATCACATGTTACATAAAAAGACTAATTCACAAATAATAGTAAGATATGATAAGTGAAAAAACAAATTGTAGGGTTCCCAAGACCTAGGGCCCAATGTTTGATAAGGGATTCAACAAATGCATACACATTGGATGAAACCAAGAATCTTTGATGTAAGCCACTATGAAAAAAACTAGAAGCAAAGGAAAAAAAACATGCTTTTCATTGGATTCCCAGGATTGAAACTAAGAAAATTCACCAAAATGTTTCCTCCTAAGAGAATTGATGTTCATTATTTCAAATCAGCTTGATGAAATTAACACCTAGTGTTGAAGAAGAAATTTAATGAGATTTAGTAACCATACATTGAATAAATGATATTGATTACAATCACGATCCCATTGCTTATTTAGATTTGGGGTGGACAACATTTGCATAGGCATGGAATAGAATATCCCTTAGGTTTTTTATCCCTTAGGTGTGGTCCACTTCCAACAAGCATCCATAGCCCCAATGGAGTCACCATGTCACCCTGCCTTATTTTTTTAATACATTGTTTGCATCACCCCACAAGAGATTATCTTAATTTCCCCTCCTTATAAATTTAACATATTTCTTATCAATTCATGGATGGGGGGAAGAAATTATTTTTTATAGGATTGATGGGGTTTATCATCTTCTATTGGGAGGTATTAAAGATTATCCGTACATACATATTCAAACTATCCCCTTCAATGTTTTTAGCCTTGAATTTATGTTTTTCACCTTTCACATGATCTACTTATTTAATGTTCATAAATGGATCCCTTTGGCATGTTTTATTTTTTATCAAGCCAATGTACTAGAACAATTAAGGGCATAGTTACTTAGAAAACTTTAGGTCTTCAATTAACTATTACTATTGTTTGACATATATGATTGAAAATCAAATTCTTTTTGCATCAAGCTCATAATCAATAACAAACTATATTGATAATTTCAAGGCAAAGACATTGAATTCTAAGAAAGAAAACCATATCATGAAATTAACAACTAATCTAAGAAAACATGAAATTTAGAAAGAAACCACAAACTAAAAATTGAAATCAAACATATAAGAAAACCCGTTTACAAAATCAAATTTGCTAATAAATGGATGAAAGAATTAATGAAGAAAAAAACACTAATCTATGGATAAAAAATAATATTATCTATTGATCTAGTTCCTACCCTAACTACTTGACATGTTAAAGAATCAAGTGAAATCAATGTGGCAATGTAACCATTGAAGGAGACTAATACCCACAAGAATTTTTAGGTGATACATAGATATGTCTCAATGGAATACCATAAATGGAGGATTGGGAAGATCATTTTTTTGTATTATTCATTAAAGC
This sequence comes from Picea mariana, assembly GCA_032191745.1. Lineage (NCBI taxonomy): Eukaryota > Viridiplantae > Streptophyta > Pinopsida > Pinales > Pinaceae > Picea > Picea mariana. The sequence continues at coordinate 90,666 of JASDQU010753745.1, forward strand.
ACAAAAATATGAGGTTCCTATCATTTTATGAGTGCATTCGAACAAAGAATGATTTCATTCAATCTATGACAATGCCATAAATTTCACTATTCTAACATTTGAAAGATGGATTGTAAAGAGAATTTGGTTACCTGGTTGACATGTTTATTTGATTGTTATGAATCATTTGATTTTCTATGAATCACACACAATTATTTTTAGGTGCACACGCACAAAAACACACAACAACAACAAATTGAAATTATAAAACACACACATATATATAACAATTTTGTATTTAGCAAAAATCGAAATTAATTTTTGTTTGCAAAAAATATATTCTAAAGTAACTAGTGCACCTTTAATAGATAATATGCATTGTCAATGGTGTGCTCTATAAAAAAAAAAAACACTGCAATTTTCATGGTGCTCCATGTCACTTGGCGCAATGGTGCTACTTTAGTCATTAAACGCATTGTTGTGCTAATTGTTTTATGTGTGGTGCGATGCGGTGCATGGGTGCAAGTTATTCCCTATAACGCACTAGTTTGTGGTGCATTATCTAAAACAATACACATTATTAATGTATAATAGTGAGTTTGGTGCTCCATGTAACTTGGAGAACTTGTGTGTATCTTTAGTGGTGTGTTATGTTTTATAATGCATCAATCATGGGGCATTCAATGCAGTGAGGTGCACTAGTGAATTTTATTCTCTAGACCACACTAGTGGGTTTATTGAAAAGACGATGCCTCTTCTAAGACTGGGGCTGATCCAGGTGGATATTGGTGGCCACCCACCAGTTCCAAATTTCAACTGGTTCATCTTGATAATTTTTAGTTCAAAATGTTTCTCTGGAATGGGGAAATTTATTTGTAATTGTGGGTTTTGCACTTACGGGGCTATCCTGAAGCCCTACATGGAATCCAAGTGGATATTGGTGGCTTACCACCTATTCCAACTGGCTTATTTTGGAATTTCCATGTCAGTACATCTTTATGTACTTCCAGCACCGTTTTGGGGATCTAAATTGTGTTTTATTGGATTTCCATAATCAAACTATAGACAAAGATAGAGTTTGACAACATAATACATATTTCTCGAAAACACCTTTCCAACGGGCTATCACGCACCTAAAACGGAGATCGTATGCACAAGTTATGACCCCGGGAAGTTAATGTACTATATTACCCCAATGGGGCTCATGTGACTTTTGGCGCTTCATCTCCTAGAGTTAGGTTTTTGGATGTCTAGGGTTTTGGAATTCATATTTATCATAAAAAGGCCTTCAGATCCTCATTGTAATCACCTTTTGGTGAATGAGCGTAGACGTCACATCTCTTCTTAGAGATAAATCTACCACCATTCTAGCGAGTCTTGCACTCTGTATTTTTATAGTCTCTCTACATTTGTTTCATTAATATAAATCATGTATTGTTGCTTTTCTCTATTTATGGAAATTTTTATGTGTATTTCATTTTAATATATTTTCTTTCATTTCGTTCCAAAAATAATCTGGATAAGTGGTATCAGAGTAGGCTGCTCTTGATCGTGTTTCAGTGCATGTCCCTAATGAGGTCTGAGTATAGGAATTTGGGTCTCAAGCTTGTCTCTCTTGAGGAAAATCGCTCTCACATGCCCAAGAAACCCTCTATGGTGGAAGAAAAGAAAAACGATGGAGCAAAACATTTTATTAACTCATTGCTTGAGAAATATCTCTCGTGACAAAGAGATGAAATGATGGAGAATTTTTCCCACATCCTTCAAATCTTGTCAATAGAAACATGCAAATATTCATCAAGCGTCCACTTTGGAGGAACCTCTCCCTTCAATGTAAAAGTTAATTTTGATATTCCCGTATTCGAAGATTAGATGTATGTGGATGCCTTAGAAAAATGGTTGAATCTCCTAGAAAGTTATTTCTCTGTTCACAATTTTTCCATCATGGAAAATATCACCTTCGCACTCCAAGCCTCTCCCCCATGTCAAACATTGGTGGAAAACTTACTGGGAGCAAGTTTCCACAGAGAAATATGGAATATATGGGTCCGAGCCCACTTAAAATGTTTTTGTGGATGTGGTCAAGGAACAATACTACCTTGTTGATAACTATGAAGACCAATACATGAGATGGACCACACTGTGGCAAGAGAAGAGCCAAACAATGCCAGTGTTCACAAATACTTTCCATACCTTGCGCACCATGCTGGGTATCAAAGACTCTGAGTGACATTTGATTATGAAATACTATGGGGCTCTGCATAGGTACATTCAAACATAAATGGATTTCCTAAACATCTCATCATTGGGAGTTGCATATCGATATGTTGTCAAAATCGAGTATAAATTTAGGCACCAGAACAAATGGGATTTCGGGTCTACAAATATGCAACAAACAAATCATGGTAAAGACATCCCTAACCAACAACCTTCTGAAAACCAGTCCAATACACAGGAAAAGAAGTGTAAAGGAAATATTAAGAATGACACTATGAAGTGGTGTGACTTCCACAAAATCCCCTGGCACAACACTGATGAATGTCGCTCGAAATAGTCATTAGTGGCTGAGGTCAAAGAAAAGGAGCCGAAACTTGATTCGAAATATGATCCAGAAAATATTGAAAACAGACAGATCATCGACGCCGACCCTATTGATATTGTTGCAACCGCAACAATTCAACCAGAAAAACTAGTAGATCCTGAAGAGGGGGAGCGCCTCTTCCATTCACATATGTGGGTGAAGGGTACCCCATTGCTTTTCATTGTTTATAGTGGTATATAGAATAACCTCATATCACCTGAGGTCATCAAAAAGTTGGGGTTATCGAAAAAACCACACTCGCAACCATACAACATTAGGTGGATTCACCAGAGATGAGATCTCTGTGTCAACCAACAATGTCGCTTGTCCTATGGAATCCATCCCTTCAAGGATGAGGTAGTGTGTGATGTTTCCCCTCTTGATACCTGTGATGTTGCTTTGGGCCAACCATATATGTCAAAATCTCATGTTGTTTATCAGTCTCGACCTCGTAGTGTCATTATTACTCTTGGGGGTCAACTCTACAGGATATCAAAGGTAGTTCTGACGATTGTTCCACCAAAATAGTTTCGTGAGGTAATATATCATACTGTAAAATTCATCCTCTTCACAGTTTGTTCAAAGGATGCACAAAAGGCCACTACAACCACTGCAACCTCAACACCTTCTATCTAGTAGAATCAGATTATAGAAGAGAAAGAATATATTATTTCTTCACCTACAATGGTTCCTACATAATTCCCTGTCAATCCTAAAGAAAACAAGTTGGTGGAACATATTCAACCTGCCAACAATAGGTTCATGGCATCCTTCCACAGACCAAGCAATGCAACTTCTCCAACAAGGCACGTAGCTCACCAAGATTCAGATTCAGAAAATGCTTTCCCCTCTTCCCTGGGAACTCAACACAATGAATACCATTTCTTCCTAAGGGAGGAGGATTGATAAAGGTGGATATTGGTGGCCACCCACCTGTTCCAAATTCCAACTGGCTCATCTTGACAATTTTAAGTTCAGCATGTTTCTCTATAATGGGGACATTTATTTGTAATTGTGGGTTCTACACTTACGGGGCTTTCCTGAATCCCTACACAGCATCCGGGTGGATATTGGTGGCCTCCCACCTATTCCAACTGGTTTTTTTTGGAATTTTTCATGTCAATACATCTTTATATACTTCTAGGGCCATTTTGGGGCTCTAAACAATGTTTTGTTGGATTGACACAATCAAACTATAGACAAAGTTAGAGTTTGATGGAATAATGTGTATTTCTCGAAACGAACTTTCCAACGGGCTATCATGCGCCTAAAATGAAGATCATATGCAAAAGTTACAACCCCGGGAAGTTAATGTACTAACTTACCCCAACGGGGCCCACATGACTTTTGGCGCTTTGTCTCCTAGGGTTAGGTTTTTGGATGTCTAGGGTTTTGGCATTCATGTTTATCACAAAAATTCCTTCAAGGCCTCATTGTAATCATCTTCTTTCAAATGAGCGTAGCTGTCACATATCTTCTCAGAGGTAAATATGCCACCATTCTAGCGAGTCTTGCACTCTATATTTTTACAGTCTCTGTACATTTATTTCATTAATAGAAATCATGTATTGTTGTATTTCTCTGTTTCTGGAAATTTTTATGTGTATTTCATTGTAATATCTCGGCTTTCATTTTGTTTTGAAAATAATCCAGATTAGGGGCAAGCGAAACCTATGAGGTGCACTATGTAGAATGTTTTTTTAATGAAGAAATGCCAAATTTAAGCCCAATTTTAAATTGTAATTCAATGAAATTTAAAACAAGGAGATAAAAAATTTTTTACCTAGTCTCTTGTTTCCCGAGGTGGCATGGTTTTCCCATAGAGAAAAATTGAAAATGTGCACCATTTTCCAAAATTGGAAAATGTATGGAATCTACCAGTGAAGTTATCGAACTGAGGAAGCTACACTATAAAGCACTGCAACTAAGGTATTTCCAGGAGTGTGAGCATCGGTGCTTGTGTGAGTGGTTGGAAGCACATAAGGAAATGAGATAATGAAATCCAATTTGGTAATTTTTTTATTTATTTTAGCCTATGACGATGTGCTCGACAATATGACACATTGATGTGCTATGTAGTACCAGAATGCATCAGTACACTTTTTGTTTTTTACCCTATCACAGTGTTCCATAAATTAAGACGCATTGGTGTGTGATAGTATGAGTAAGACAAAATTTGTATTTTTGGCTATATTTTAGAAAAAATCGAGGCTATAGTACTATTAAGTGCACCAATATTGTTGTTTGGTGTGCCACTATTGTATACACATTGGGGCAGTTGGGTTTTTTCAACACATTGGAAAAGTTTTTTTGATTTTTTAAATTATTTTTTTATTGAATAACCAACTATTCTAACATGAACTTATGTGTCTCTTATACATGCACTGGTGCTCTTAGTTTAGCGTGAAACATGGATGTGCATTTTTTTTTAAATAAAAAACAATATTTTAGCATTTTATATTAATAACAATTATATGTGTGCCTTATTAGTTAAGCATCGGGGTGTTATGTTTTTTAGCGCACTAGTGAATTTGTACAATTTAGGTGCACCGACGTAAACATCTATTCAAAAACCTTCAGCTTCCCTCCTCTACTAATAAATTCCTTTATAAATAGACAAGAGATTATTTTTTTGAGGTTCTGTAAAAATCTTCACTACAAGGTGTTCTCCTTGTAGTGCCCCTTGCAATTCTTTTAAAGGAGCACTGTAAAATTTTGCATAAGAAGGATTATCTCCAATCAAGATAATTTACAATGAGCCAAGTTCCAAAACTATCTCAAGAGGAATATAGTTTGAAATACTCTCCAAATTTTCCTCCTCATATGCATCATGCATTAGGGTGGTTTCTTGGTGCCACCCAATATCTCAACATGGAACAAGGTTTTTTTTTTCAATCATGAAAATTTCCATCAGGAATAAAGAATGATTTATGATAAATATATTCCCATGGTTCATCAATCATAGTCATGTATTCGAGGATAACCTCATCTAAAGGAATTTGGACATCTAAGAAATCATGTGAAATGGAGCAATCAATAGCCCTGATGAACTGATCATGTTCCTATGTCAATGAAGAGGTTTGATCAATGTCTGTATAGGCCACTGGAGTAGCCTAAAAAAAAATATTTGTCGACCAACAAATATTCTTTTGAACATGTTCAATTTCTCCATTCGAGATGGAAGGATCCAATAGAACCCATGTGTCTTCGAAATATGAAGTATGAAAGTAACAACTCCTAGTTGTGGGGTTCATAGTGGTTGATGAAATCACACATGTTGGACTAGAGTCAATGTAAGATATGGGTGGTTGGAGATTTAAAATTCCAATAAGGACAGGGTACATCCCCATGCACATACTTCCACAGGATCTTATGGAATTGTCTGTCAAAGCGACATTAGGTCTCGATCAAGAGGCAAACAGATCAGGTTGGAAATAGGAAAATAGGTCAATAGTGATGATTTTTCCTTGGTGAGGAAAATGAATGATTTGGAATACCACCATTACTACAACCATCATTGCATACATACAACTACATCATAAGAGAAGGTTGTAATCAATAGGAGTATCGACCACTTCCACCTCTACAAACATTATTTTTCCACCCAAATCAACAAGCAATGAAGGGGTAATTCCATGAGGTCTAAATGAATTCTTGTTGAAGGATTTCAACATGATAGGGGATGGGACAATCTCAATGGATTTGATAGATCTCCAAAATGAAAAGGACATGACACAAGTTAACATGCCTTCATCTACTATCATCCTAAATATGTTCATATCGTGATACAACAACTAAATTTAGAAAGCGGTGTAGTGAAGAACCCTAGGATTCATGTTGTATGGGTAAAATGTTATTAACTAATATTACATAGTATCAAAATCTCCTATAGCAGAAAGAAATTCTCTCTGTTTCATGTGATATATCTAGAGAACCTCTAAGGTTGATATTGCGCATAGGTCCTGGGTCAGATCTTCCACAATGGAGTAGTTCTATGTTGCCTTGGAATTACGGTTTTGCGTCAACCTTTTAAGCATGCCCTTGGGCATGCATGACATCTCTTTGACCATCATATTCTATATATGAATAATATTCTTCAGTTTAGAAGAATTAGTTTCTTTCAGTATTTTGAAGTAGAGTCAGAGGCATCATAATTATGAGCCCTGATATGGATGTTCACATCTTGTTCGCAAATGTAAAAATCATCAAGTTTCCCCCTTACTGAGGAGCATCTCATTGTGATAGTAGTTGTTGGGCCTCCTTAAGATTGGGGAACTAATTCATTCGATGATGTTCCTTAAAAATATTGCAAGGAAACTTGACCTTATTTTTATGTTTCTTACCCTCCATCATCATTATTATTGTTCATGTTATTTACTCAACTCCCCTTCTTGTTTTTGTTCTTTCTCTTTCCTATGGGTTATTGGTTACCCTTGGGATGATATGTCTGCATGGTGTGGACATTAGTGGATTGAAGAGGGGTCAAGGTAGAAGTAGTGTCTTAAGAATCCATAGGTGGATGTAGATACATTTGTCTCATTTGGCTTGTCACTTGACTAGTCGTGTCATTTTCTATGGAACCAACCATGCTATCACCATATGGTCTAGGCCTAGGTTTTGTTGGGTCTATGTCCAACCTTGATGCATTAATAAATATCTTGTATAAAACCATGGATTGGGAATAGACCAAATCTAATTGTTGGGATCTAAAAAGTGGCCTCCTCTTCCATTATTATGAATGATAGGATGACATCCTTCAAAACACATGGAAACAAATATTTCAAGAACCATTCTAACAAAAATTCCCAAGATATGTGAGATTTAATCATATGGCATCATCTCTTCCACTCCTAAATATGATCATATATGTGTGTTACGTTATCCTATTGAAATGAAGGTAAAATATTAGTCCCCAAGTCATATCAAATGGGAAACTAAAAGAGGTTAAGGAATGTCAAAGTTAGGGCACCAAAGGTGTGAAAAGAAGCTTGTGTGAGTTCAATGTACCATTTATGCCACCTCAATTAGGGTAAGATGGAAGAGTCTCATCCTAGTGGAATCATCAATCAGAGAGTTTTATGAGCACCACAAATGAAAAGTCATCATGTTATTACCCAAATCATTGCCAACTTCTAATTCAAATTTTGGAATATTTGAGGGAAGTTTGGTAGGGAACGAGGGCCAATTTGGATAATGAAGCACCAACTCATTAGTGAGATTTATCAAATTTGGAAGATTGAACATTTCCAAGAAAGGAATTCTTGTCTACATGGCTGAGTTCCAACTTATGGGATCGTGCCCCATCATTTTGTTGGTACTCATTAAAGAATTATCTAGGGCATAACCAATTCCAAGTGAAAAAGGAACATTTTCTTGATGTACAGGGTTTTGACTAGAGTTGGAAGGCACATGGACATAAGGAGGAAGTACCCCATACATTGTATTTCTTAAGTCTTGAAAATGATTTCTCCCTATTGGCATTATGGAATATGGGAATGATCCACTCATTTGGTTACTAAAAACTATGAAGGGGTTTCTCCCTATCAACATTCCTATTAAAGGAAAATCTCTTCCCATGGGGTTTTTGAATCCTTAAAAAGAAGTATTCCCCATGAAAATTCCATAATATGGAAAATATCTACTTCCAAGTGAAGGAATTTACATCGAGATGTGTCCATGTCTGAGGAGTAAGGTAGTGAGGTGTTGACGAACTTCCCATAGACATATTGTCATTAGGGAAGATTGAGGGTATTATACATAGATGATTTTAGGGGCTAAATTTTTCGCAAATGGGCTAATTTTCCATGGTTTTTCCTAAAAAACGATTTGCCAACTTCCATTTTTTCTAAAAACAATTCACCCAAATTCCATGTAATAAAACTATTTTACCTTAAAAATTGCCAAACGTTTATAGAAACGATATAAAATCCTTAAAAATCGGAATTTTTTTTACAAAAGTATCACCAAACATTTCACGTTTTGTATATTAAAGACTAGTAATATTAGCCCAGGTTTCTACAATTTAATATAAATTTCCATCCTTAAAAGTATCCTTGGTATTATAGCTATGACATGTGGCATCATAAAGAAAAGGCACCCCCACCATATGATGTAGAGGATTGGTTTCCCACACCATTGTTGGGAGAATACATGGGAGGAACGATTCCTTCACTTGATATCCCTGATATGGGTGGGATTGAGCTTGGTACAAGTGTATTCGAGATGCGATAAATTAATCCTTCTCTAGAGATAGCCGATGTGGGAATATGAATTCCCCCATACCCATAGGTATGGGAAATGTTTTCTATTTTGGAACACTAAAGAAGAGAATTTGGAATGTGTCTCGAATTCTCAAAAGTCTGAGTGTGCAAAGGAAAAGGGCTAGGAGTCTCGGTGAGATGTGGGTTAAATTTGGATGGATTTGGATCAATGAGATACTCAATATCGATGGGAAATGGAACATGACCATTAAAATACATTATAAATCCCTCAACCTCGAGATTATCTTTGGCAGGACCTTCCCTTGTAGGATTTTTCACATTTGTTTGAGCCTATTGCACTGGCTCTTGCAAACCAATTTTTTTCATCCTATGCCTTTGAGGAGGAAGGTCCACACTTTCAATAGAAATACCACAGGTCTTTATAGACTGATAAAGTGGTTTTTCAACCACTCTGGACCATATATTTAAAATCAGTAAGACACAATCAACCTAAGGCCAACTAAAGGAACAGCCACAAAGCACACAACTACAAAAGTCCTGAGATGATTCAACAAACAAACTACTCTACCAAAGATCAACCTAGGTTGGTTAGGTCCTAAGTCTGAGATGGTGAAGAGATAATAAAAGGACCTTTTGGAGACGATATGGGTTGATTATGGTGACTTGGTCGCAATGTTCACCTAAGGTGAAAGTACCCTTGTGAAGATGGGCACCCTCCAAAGGGGATTAAATGGTGAATAGGTGTCTATCTCAAGCACTGAAAGAACTTCCCACTCACAGTCACCCGTGATATGTCTTATGATAGGCCACTAAGGTTACCAATTCACAATTGGAAACTAGGAAGAATAGTCATGGGTTGAGATCAAACGTATGGGTAGAGAAACAAAGCCCAAGACTTTCAATAAGTGATGTCACCTACAGGACCTGACACTTCAAAAATCCTTATACAAGTAGTAATCCAATGAAAACCAAAAAAAAATGAAGGGGGGATATCACCTTCACTTGCTTCTGATGTGATCTCATGATTGATTCCCATGTGAGAGGTGCTTCCCCGGTAATAACTTCTTGCTACAAGTAAATTTCTCACTCTTTAATTTGTACTAGTTTGAGGATTGTGGCCTAAGAGAGTTAACTCTCCAATCATATTTCAAGGCCCTATTTCCTAGACTATTGTTGGTTTTTCTACAAATAAATTGTCTAGTTGATTTTAGTTAAGTATTCCCTTTAGATAGTTGTTGATTACTCAAGGACATGTAAATGAAATTGATGGTGTTTTAAGACTGTTGTAGAAATAAACTTTTAAGAACGTTGGCAAATTCAATTTTGCACTAATTCTTCAATGAATTCAGTTAAAGCATGAACAACTTGAAACGAAATTCAGATGAAAAATGAAAACTTATAAATGCAATTTTGTTTATACTTCCAATCAATAATAACCTACTCAACAAACAAAACAAAAGAATATGAAACCAAATAAAACTACTTTCAAATGTGCAAACAACAAAGAAAGAGAAAAACACTTAAATTGTTCTTTTTCTTTTTGTGATAATGAAAGATAAATGCAATCAAACAAAAAAAATTTCAACTGTAAACCTACTGCACATAAACACTAGCCACATAACAACAAAGGTGTTGGATCTATGAAAGAGGAAAAGGGTAGGAAATGAGAAAAACTACAACCTAGAATGCACTCATGGCTTTTGTGAAGGAAAAAAGTAATTGTGCCTTTCCTTAAGGAAAAACCAGTTTTCTTACTCTGTCTATGAGAGAAACAAATGAGCGAATGTAATTATAGGGAAAATCTCTCATGACACCCTCAAAAGACCCCTGCAAATTGTTTTGTAAGACTACAAGAAGGTAAAACAAATTTAGAACCTATCAAAGAGACCTAAAATAAGCTAGGAAAGCAACAAATAAAATCCTATTGATAATAACTCAAGGAGTTATCCCCAATGGGGTCTCCAATTATGTTGCAGATGTAAATTACCATATGGCTAGGGATAACTATAACATAGTGAAGATCAAAGAACAATGCTAATCTTTCCCAAAAGTAACATATCCTATAATGAACATGTTTATTTTTCTATATGATATGATCTGTGTGATCAATATATTATTACAATGATGAGTGTTCCATATCTAGAGAACATATGGTGACCATCCATGAAAGGATGCGTCACACTCCCTCTCAATGAGGGAGACATTCTTCATCATTCCAAATCTTGTCTCTGACATATACAAACTTCACCCTAGAATCATGACACCCATTTGTCAGTCTTGGAAGATGTCTCTCTCCCACCTGAACCGAGGGGAAACTCCTTCTGTGGTTCTCCCTCTGAGCCAATTGAATCTCTCTGAAATCAGGCTCACTCTGCATGTGATAGCATCTATCATATTGAGTCTTTATAATTCCTTCTCAAATTGCCATGACTAGGAAAAATACTACACCAGGGTCGTTCACCACAGGTACACCCCTGTGAGTGAATGTTAGCATGATGATAACTAACACATAGAAAGCACCTCAAGCACCTCAAGTCCATTTTATTCCTTTTCATGATCAAGGAAGGACTACGCCTGGGCCCATTTACCACAAGTATACCTTTGTGATAAATGTATCCTATCTCCCTTGGTATGTAGCTTAATCTAGGAGAAGGTTCACCCGATGTTGAAATATCAACACTCCCTCTTAGCTAGGGATGTATATTTCCATGATGTCTTCATCTATTATTCCACTGAATACTCTATAATAAACTATTAGCAAACATATACTACCATGCCATCAGTATCTCGAATCATCCATCACAGTCTCTATGATCAAGCATCACATAGTTGTCCAAGTGATTTGGTAGTCTCCATGACAATCAACTAGTAGCATACAGCTACTACAATGCCATCCAATAGAACACGAGTGTAATGATCCATTGTAGTACACAACTAATTTCCAATGGTACACAACCACTGCTAGTAACACACAACTACTTTCTAGTGACACACAATCACTGCCAATGGTACACAACCACTATAGTATCACACAAATATTGTCTAGAGACACACAGTCACTAGTAGTGGCACACAACCACTGTAGTAGCACAAATCTAGTGTCCAAAGACACACAATCTTGGCTAGTGGTACACAACCACCATAGTAGTACACATCTATTGTCTAGAGACACATAGTCTCCACCAGTGGTACACAACCACCGTAGTAGCAACAATTCTATCATACATGTCACTACCATGTGGACTTCTAGAGACTACTCCCTCTAGGAACACTAGGGTCAACTCCACATAATGTGTGATGTCAATTTCAACTCCCTTGACATCTCCTCATGTGCTCTCCAAAAGGGATGTGTCCTCATGTGCTCTCCACAAGGGACATTGGGCTATAATCCCAAACCCACTTATCCCTCTCGGATAAGTGTCTTCATAGATCAACTCAACTCAGTCATAGAGGAGTATGATCTGGAGAATGTCCCAAGAAGATGAAAACATCAACACTCCCTCTCAGCAAGGGAGGAATTCTATACCATGCCAAGTATGTCACGAAAGTACTTGAACTTCATCTTAGTAAGGGGTTTGGTAAGAAAATCAACAGCCTACTCATCTGTAGGGAGGTACCGCACCAGTATTGCCTTCTTTTGCACTGTGTCTTGGATGTAATGGTACTTGATCTAAATGTGTTTTGATTTGTCATGAAATAATGGATTCTCTAAGAGATTCACACAACTCTAGTTATCACAATGAATAACAGTGGAATCCATCACATGTCCAAATAAATGTGCAAGGAGCTTGCGAAGCCACACTAATTCATGGGCTGCCACACTCAATGCAATGTACTCTGCTTTTTCGATGCTCAAAACCACATAATTTGTTTTCTTGCTACACCAGGAAACCATGGCAGATCCCAAAGTGAAGCAACACCCCGAGGTTCTCTTCCTGTCCATTGCACTCCTTTCCTAGTCAGAGTTAGTATATCCCTGTAATCTCATGTTAATACTGGAAGTATATCTCAGACCATGTCCAAGTGTACCTTGCAGGTATCTCAACACATGCTTCACAACAATCCAGTGTGCTTGTCTCGACTGACTCATAAACTGGTTAAATGCACTCATTGCATAGAAAATATCTAATCTGGTGTTAACCAGATACATCAATGATCCAATAATCTATATGTATAGGTTCCGATCAATCTCCTTGGAATCAAAAGAAGACACATTTAGTTTATTTAGATTCATCACCATTGGTGTAGCCATGGGATTACAGTTCAGCATCCCAAACTTCTTCAATATCTCAACTTTGTACTTCCCCTGACTCAGGAAGATCTCATCCATTATTTTCCACACCTATAGTCCCAAGAATTAGTGCATCATACCAATGTCATTCATCTCAAACCCAAAGGCCAATACATACTTGCATTCACCAATAAGGCTCTATGTACCTGTGAGGAATAAATCTTCAACATAGAGGACCAAAATTAGGGACTCATTATTAACAATCTTATAGTATAGGTTGGGATCAACAACACTTTTTATAAATCCCAAACTCATTAGGTGTCCATCTATCCTTTCATACCAAGTTTGAGGTGCCTACTTGAGTCCATAAAGGGCCTTCTTCAACCTGCACGCATGATACTCCTTCTCATGTATATCGAAACCATTTGGTTTTTTGATGTATACTTATTCCTCAATATCTCCATTGAGAAATGTTTTATTTACATCCACCTAGTGTAGTCTCCAACCCATGGATTATGAAAGGGAAATAATCTTCCAGATAGAAGTGTATCGAGCAACAGGAGAAAATATGTCCTCATAATATATTCCCTCCACCTGAGAGAATCCTCTAGCAGCAAATATTGTTTTGTGATTCTCTATGCTTATGTCAGTTGTGTGTTTTATCTTATAGATACACTTGGAAGTAACTACATAATTCCTCTCAGGTCTCAGAACAATATTCCACACATCATTCTTCATGATGGACTGATACTCCTCCATCATGGCATCTCTCTATACTAGCTGACTAGATGCCTCCTCATAACAACAAGGATCAGAATCAATAACGTGGCTCATAGCTATGGCATAGAATGAATATCTCTGAGGTCTCTTTCTCTCTCAGAATGTACCACAAGGAGTTGCATGTCGTTTTTCCTCCTGTAAAGTCTGACAAGCCCATCCAGGTCTCTTCTGACCTACTACAATATTTCTAGGAACATCAATTGGAGCTACAGGATCAATGATATCAATTGAATCAATAGGCTCAACCATCTCCCTCTGAACTGTTGGAGGGTGAGGGGGAGAAGGAACCATCTCTTACGGTCTCTCACTATCAATATCCATGTGAGATCCTCTAGATCTCCTGAAGGCTACCTCCTCCTCAAAGGTAACATCTCTTCTCACCTTAATCTGTCTCTGACTAGGGTTGTAGATTTGGTATTCCTTCGAAGACTCATTGTACCCCACAAATGTACCCTTTCTATGTAAAGATTCTAGCTTGGTCCTTTTCTCCTTGGGTACATGAATGTATACTAGACACCCAAATATCATGAAGTGTCCAACCTCAAGCTTCACTCATGGACTATGTCCATACTAGGCATCTCATGGTTCCCTCATGGAATACATGTCTAATACATATCAAGGTTCCCTCATGGAACCAATTTCTTCTCTAGGACACATTGAGGTTCCCTCATGGAGCCAATGTCCCCCAAGACATATCGAGGTTTCCTCTTGAAACCAATGTCTTGGTTCCTTCATCTGACCGTCTGAGGCATGTCAGTATGAAATCCACATTCCCTCCTACTATTCCATTCAGACCCTCTAGGAAGAATGTCTCATGATGTTTCCTCAAACATCAACACTCCATCTCAGCAAAGGAGGCATTCTCTGCCACACAAATCTTGTCCCAGAAGTACACAAACTTTTCTATGGACATTGGCTTGGTCATAATGTCTGTAGTCTACTCATTAGTAGAAATGTACTAAACTAGGTGAAACTGCATATCCACACTTGGAATCCATCTAGATTGTCTCTCACATAATCTCAATGTAACACACCAAAGAAAACATACAAAGAGAATATACCACTCTTCAAACCAATACATGATCCATGCTCACGTGTAAATGAATATACATGTGTTTTTCAAATATATTAAGGGATAATGCCACCTGCAAAATAAATTTTCTCTTGTGTTGCGTAGTGATATTCGTTGCCGAGGGTTAGATTCATGTTGATTCCCCCTGGGGAACATATATCATAGTGATATAACATGCAATTTCTTGTGATTATTGGTTTCCACATAGTTAAGCTCATCGTGATAACAAAAAATGAACTGCGAGAAACTGGGTCTCTAGGCATCCTTGCATTGTTTACATGCTCCACAAGGTTGTAGTAATATTTCCCACTTTGAGTGGGACTTCGAGGCCATGGAGTAAATCTTGTTTGAAAAATATCTTGATAGGGACAAGTATCCCACTAATACACTGTCTCTATTATATCATGGCCGTTGTTAGGCTCTTGATATAGAATCCTTAGTCATTGAGCATTGTATAATGTTAACCTAGTTATATATGGTGCTATTCATTCAAGAGCTTCACCTGCAGAAATCGGTTGGGCAATCACAGTTGTCACTCCATGAAATTCTGAATCAGGTGGAAATTCCATAATCCACTCTAATTTCAAGAAGCTTTGCTTTGTGGAATATAGAGCAATTGGTCTCGTTAAGCTAGTGCAATAACTGAAAACAAAAAACACAATGCCTTCCCAATGTTGTCCAAACATCAATAAAACTTTCAATAACTACTAGTTAGTTATAAGGAGTTTTACTTAGTCCAGATAACCAGTTGGAGATGATCCCTCCCAGTTTTCCTCTCTCCAAATGTCCTTGGTCCTATATAATATTGTAGACCTACATACACAAAAATGAAGAAACTTCATCAAACTTTGTTTAGGATATTTAGACACTTAGGGGTTACTTAATATCAACTTGGTCTAAAGTGTCTTCAGGTAAAAGTGTTTTTATTTAGTATGCATTTGTAATTATGTAATATGATGGTCACAATATTTTCTAGACATAGAGGGATCTGATGGCTCATATTCTCTTCAATCTTAATGGCTACATTGATCCATAGCTTAGCACCCAATTGGTCCACGATATCTATTTAAAGGCAATGGAGGGTCATTTTCTGATGATTGATTGTGAGAAACTCTCTTGTAAAATATTTTTCTTTTGACTTAATAAATTGCCTCAAGTGGCCACATTGGCTGGGGACATGGATGTTTCCCCACATTGGGGTTTTAAAACGTACAAACATCGGCGTGTTGATATTTTATTTTGTTTTTTGAGTGCTTAATGAAGGTGTTCGTTCTCTACTTGAATACCCTATGTTGTTGAACATCATATCAGATCATGTTTGAAGACTCACTCCCCTTGTATATCGATATCTTGAAGACGTGTTGCCACATTCCTAGTTTATACCATTTTCTTACATATTTGGGTTGACAGGATTGTTCCATTGTGTTTGGAGAACTTCTTTAAGTTACAAAAAAAAATTCATTTCACTTGAAAATGTTTTCGTTTTCCCAAGAAAAAACCATTCCAGTCAGATATGGAGGTATAAAGCTTGAATACACCATTTTTAAATCACCTTTTATAGAGGTTAATATTTTAGTTTTCTATTTTTATTTCAGGGTTGCTACTTTTTTTGGTTCACGTATTCTCTTTTTTGTGCTCTCTATGCAATCTTGGAAAATCATAAACAAAGTGGAAAATATTTTTTTCTCTAGGTATGCTCTTTGTCATGCACTTTGTGCGATCTCGGAAAATCAGAAATAGAGAGAAAACTTATGTTTTATGAGTAAGCTAACTGATATATCTAACCTCATTGTTGTTGTCAAGAAACCATTTTTTTTCTTCTGTGTGAACACGTGAAAAAACGTTTTTTGGTATGCATGCACTTTGAGGCAGAGAAACAACAACATCACCTCCATCCTCCTCCTTTACAATTATAATGTGTTTTGCACTAGCTCACTTGGTTGAAAGTTGTTTTATTCAGTAAGAGGTGTTGAGTTCAAGTCTTTTTTTTGTTACTTTTGAAAAAGTTCATGCATTCAATGTTAAGTGCATTTCACTTAAATTATAAAAGTGAATCACTATAAAATAATTTTAATATTTTATTTTAAGTTATTTTTTGCATGCAACTTTAATTTATAAAATAACATCATTGTAAAAGTGATTCTCACTTATTCTATAAAAGTTGGTCACTTCATAAGTAACTTAGTTGTAAAAGTGAGATTATAGGAAAACTTAGGTAAGGAAGGAAACTTTGGGCATCCATCACCATGTGGGTCAACTTCTACCTACCACATGGCACCTTGGTCATTGTTTATGTCATTTTTCAAAATGGCATAACTTTCACATCCAAAGTACATTTTGCCTTTTTTATAAACAACCTATTTTCTCAAGATATTTTAATCCAGACCATCCATTTCAATTTTTGAATTCACATTGTATGCATATTTTAATATGTATTATCCAAGTGATATTTTGCTTACCAGTACCAAATACTTCTCATGGAAATCCCATATGGAGGATGTACTTAGATGTAAATGATTGTATCATATTACCTTGGGAAAAGAACAATTCCCTTATGATGATGAAAATAAATCCAAATTGGATAATAATAATGATGAAGCATGTGGATTAATCAGAATGTCCATCTCTCCCAATTAACAATTTCACCTTCAAGGAATTGATTTCCCAGATAAAGCTTTAGAAAAGATTGAAGTTGTGTTTGGTAAACACAATGTGAGTCGATCCCACCAAATTGAAAATTAGTTAATGACTTTAAGTCCCAGTGATTTTTCTTTCATTGAATATTATTTATCTAAGTTCAGAACACTTATAATTTTATGTATAGAATGTAACATATATCTAAAGGATGACCGATGCATCTATGTTATTGTTGATAAGATTGGTAGTGCATATTTTGTCTTTGTAACTACCTTTTATGCCACCATAGAATCTCTAGGGATTTCTTATAAAGAAACCAATCTTGAGTCTTCTTAGCGTTAGAAGTCACTCCTGGATTGCTTGCAGGAGCAGATCCCAACGCCCATCAGTTTTATGTCACGATTTGTTTATGAAGGGTGATCAAATGGAGATAACGGCTCTAGGAGGTATCACTCTAACTCAGGGACTGAGTCTGGTT
>JASDQU010753747.1:30421-40496 GCA_032191745.1 Picea mariana
GGATTGTGTGAAAAATCAGAGGGAATTCCCTATTGGATATTCGACAAGCTCAACCTCCACTTTAGGGACATTCTCTGAAGGGCCAAATCTAGATTAGTTCAAACACTTTATTTTCCTACAAAATAAAATTTACCTCCTTAACCTACTATCAATAAATCTAATAAAATATGTGATCTACAATTTCCCATGATACTTTTAAGACATTAGTCTCAATATTACATTTACAGAAATTCATTTGCTTCAAAGCACTTTACTTTCAGTCATTTATTTTGAAGCACTTATTTATTTTACTTGCATCTATTATCTCAAGTATTCTTTTTATGAAAGTATCTTTTATGTATCTTGCGGTGGTTAACTGATATATGTTCTTAAAGTAGATTTACTTTATATATTGGTTAATACAATAAACTCCTAGAATATTAGTTGCTTAGATTTAGTTTAAGCTTTAGATTATTTTCTTAGGGACTAACCCCCTTGGCTTCGCTAGGAGTTGGCTTAAACAGAGGAGTTGAGGATTAGGTGACAACACCTTAACTCTAACTTTCCACTGTACCCAGGTGTGTATAAAGGCGACAACATTTTTTGTGTCATTGTCGGGGATAAATCTTTCTATTCCCGGAGTACGACTTTTTGTTTTCATTTTTGTTTTTTTGCTTTGTTTGATGTTTTTTGTTTGTTTAGAATAAGCTTGATCATTTGGCGACTCCACTTCAAAATAATTTGACAAAGTATTCTACGAGGAACTAACGGTTTTCTTAGCTTCATCCTTGAACCAGAAAGAGTTTTTCCAGGAGGCTAGCCAATATTTCTTCTCGTAGGATCCTTATTAATTTTTGGGTCCTAGTCCATTTTGGTTAGACTTTTCTTCTTTTAATAAATCTAGTTTAGAAATTGATGATCTTTATAAACATATTTATTTTTCCACAATAAGTGGTTATCCACATTTGATTCTATAAAAAAATGAATAAAAATTTGCATTGTTTTCAAAGTAATAATGTTGTTGATGCTAGACGTCATGTTAAGAAAGTTTCCCTTTGCTTTAATAAATGGTGTTGCAATGTTTTATATGAAGATGTGGGAATGAAATTGTTTATCTTGTCTTTTGATGATGACGATCTTGATTGGTTTACATAACTTAAGGATAAACAAGTTAGAAATTACAATGAATTGAATGATGCTTTTATGGAAAAATGGAAGGAGAAGAAACCTCCAAATATAAAAACAGTCAATTCAAATGTTAAAAATGGTGCTTCACTAGATTCCAATCAGAAGTTTAAAGAAGTCATACAAGCCATTAAATTTATCTATGAAAAAAAATTAAAGGCCATGGAAGCTCGCCTTGCAGAGGTAGAAGCTTGTATTAAATATTCATACCCTATAGAGCCAAAGATTCACAGTAAACAAGAAAGGGAATTTCCCTTAGAAATTCCAGAAGAGCCTATAGATGAGTCATTAACTGGTCAGGAGGAAACGAGGGATTTTGAGTTTGAAATTTTTGAAAATCCAAATAATCCAAATCCCCACCCTCCTCTCGAGGAATCCATCTCCTCATAGAAGATCTTCGATAGTTATGATGAACTTGAAATGACTAGTGAAGTAGATTCATTGATAGTTCCAGTTCCAATCTCTCAACCGTCAGATGACTTAATAATAGATAATGGGAAAATGGAAGACAACTCCAGTTTATCAATTCAAGATCATTATGAGCAGTGGCTGGAGTTCCACCATGACAATCCAATGCAAAGATTCATCAAAACTTTACAAGGCTTGCCAGACTTTAAAGTTTGGTTGAATAAAGAAAGATACATGTTTCTTGAGTGGTTTGATCTCAAGAAAAACACCAAGTTAATAAAACTTGGAAAAGGATCTTCAACAAGCCATCTCGAACAGGGATTTTTCAAACATGTGAGGCCTTATTGTATCCATGACATAGATGTTACATATGTTTGCTACTTCATCCAGTTGGATAGTGAAAATGTCAAATCTACCAGTGAACAAACAATTTTTCAAGTTTTCTTCGGTGATGCTATTTGATGCCATGGGGCATCCTTTGTAACGTATCTCTAACCCTTTCCTCCATATTTTATTTTCATTTATGTTCACTTTCTTCTTTTTTTTACTTTATGTATAATAGTTCATATTCATTTTTGTATTATATTTTGTATATACATGTATATTAAATGTGCAACTTCAATTTATACTTGGTTTTCATATACATGTGTCACTGGTGTTGTTTTTGGCGAGATGTTTGTGATGTAGGAACAAATTCCGGATTCTTTCATGCTCTCCTTTTACTTAAATATCAAACACACATCCCCATATGGAGCCAATGTTATCCACCAAGTTGCACTAGGATGGACTTCCAATGTGCTGCCAAAGATTGAACAACTCCTTGTGCAAAATCCGGAGTTCAAAAGTTCAAACGGTCTATATGACCAACTTTTTTCACATTTTCCATACCCTTCGGGGAATTGTAATAAGAGATGTTACATGATGAAATTGTAAAAGGTTTTATCCTCTTAAGACTTATACATTAGTTGTTACTCTGGATTGTTTTTTTAACTTGTTACTTATATTCTGTTGTCTAAACAATTTATAATTTCCGAGTTTTTTCACTCAATTTCTCCAAAGATGGACTATATAATCATGGTTAGGCCTTAGAATGGTTCTAATACTAGTTTATAATGTATATTACCATGATAAACATAATCCTATATGAAAATGTGCCAAGTCCCCCTTAGGTTTTTCTAATTTTTTCAGTTAATTAAAAATTTTCCGTAAAACAAATTTCTTAATTGTAAATTAAAGTTGTAATAAAAATTGGTATTGGGAGGATTCATATGCCTTGGGGGTGCTCATTTTTGGACCTAGAGCACCCAAATGACCTAAGTACCCACTTTGGTGTGTGAAATTAGTGATTTTAATCACTAAAAAGTTAATTTTCCTCACAAAACACAAAAAAGACATAAAAAATCAGAAAAAATCAGCAAATGCTATTTCCTGGGAAACATGTTGGAAACATGTTTTGACATGTTTGAAGTCCAATAAAACCTAAAGGGATATGTTTCAACTAAAGGTGAGTTCCTATTGGTTGAAGACTGAGTGAGATGGATTCCTTAATTGTTTAGAGCATGTGGGCAAAGAAGAGGTGCGCCCCTCTTGAGAGGTGGCACATTCTTAGAGAGGGCAACCTAACTCTTGAGAGGTGGTGCCCCTCTATCCCTTTCCTCCTCTCCACTTGTCATAATTTTGGGTTAAGGGAGAGGTGGCAACCATTACCTCAACACTTGGTCACTTCCCTCTCACATGTGGTGCACCCTCTCCTCCATTTGGTGTGCCCTCCTCTCTCGGGATTGTCACCCTCTTGCTATTTATACAAGCACTCTCTCCATTGTAACCTAGTTGGAGTTGGGGAGTCTTCCTTGTGGTTGTATACTATTGTAATACTTTTATTTGAAATAAATAGATTTTGGAGGTCAAGAAGGTGTATTATACATGTGTGTGGATGCTTGATGTCATTTGTGCTTAATCTATGAGGTAATACTTGCCTAATTTCTTCATTTGATTTGTTAATTTGGTGTTTTTTAGAGTGTTGTGACTCTATAGAATAGGATTTATATATCTTGTTGTTAACTCTATTGTTCATTTACATTTGACTCTTTGATTTGTATGCATGTTTCGGTTAACTAACATACTCTTCAAGTCTCTTTTGTAGGTGACACCAATTTTTGTTAACAAATTTTATTGTAAGATTTTAAAGCTTACAAGTTTTGATAACTTTGAGTGGTGATGGAACTCGGTTGTTGCTTCAAAAATTCAAGGATTTAAAGACTTAGTCCCTCCTTAATGCATCTAAAGACTCTATTGCCCAAGGGTTCCAAGACTACAAGTTTCTTCCTTCTCTCTTTCTCAAAAGAAACATTACTTTTTTTGGTTACTTGGTTGCATGCAAGTGCTTGGATCTATCTTTCATTTTAAATTCTGAATATCTAATTTTGCATGCATAAGATAAATTCTAAATATCTAATTTTGCATGCATAAAATAAAATAGATCCAAGTTTGTACTTTCAAGTTTCATCTAATGCTTAAATCTAGCATAGGAAAAGTCTCCTTTTAGCATGCTTTTCTTTCAAAAAATTTAGAAGTTAAAATGCAATTCTTTTCTAAAGGTTTTCACTTTCATATTTGGCAAATTAAGTGCCTTTATATTGTTGTTTTAAAACAATAGGCAAAGACCCTAAGGAGACAAGCTTTTTAGCTTGCTCTTCTTAGGTCATTTTGCTCAATTTACACTAGTTTTACTTAGTCATTTTTGGGGCTTTCCTACTAATAACCAAAGACACTTTCAAAGTGTTTTTTGTCCATTTTCTATCTTTGTTTTCTTATTGTTTTGTGCAGGTTTACGAACAGATAAGAGGAAATTCAATCCATTTTGGACGGATTTGGAGCATCCAGGACCTCTGGGAGCACCCCTTTATTCAATAAACACTTGTAAAACATTGCAAAAACTTGTGACCCCCCTAATGAATGGTTATAAGTCACTCCAATAAAGAGTTGTGTAATTTCATTAATAAAATCAGTGGGGCTACAAGCTCCCACTCTTCATCCCCCCTTAGGGGAACGATGCTTTTTGGTGATTGTGTCATTTTTGCAATTTTAGCTTAGAATCAATTTTCACACCGAAGCATAAGCTTATTTTATTCATCACAAAACACTACATTCTCACTTAAACAATAAGGTTAAAATAAATCACAATCTAGTCAGTTTCCCTTTTTGCAAAGTAGAACACTAATTGCTAGTTTAGATTTTATTCTATGCAATTTCTTTTTTGTTTAAAAAAAACAACTCCCCTCAGCTCCCAGTGTTGTTCCCGACCTTTCCATTTGCGATCTTGTCTCGATCTTTTGGGACTAAGTTTCATACACGCTGGGACAGTGGTGATATATTAATAGAGAAATCCTTAAGAAACTTTGCTTTAGTGGAAACATAAGAGAGTTTGTGTAAGGTATCTGGCGATAAATTTGAGATCTAGGTTCTCCCTATCGGATCTCTCACATTCTCTTGGGATTGTGTGCAAAATCAGAGGGACTTTCTTGTTGGATATTCGACAAGCTCAACCTCCACTTAAGGGATGTTCTTTGAAGGGCCAAATCTAGATTAGTTCAAACACTTATTTTCCTGCAAAATAGAATTTACCTTATTAACCTACTATCAATAAATGTAATAAAATACGTGATATACAATTTCCCACGATATTTTTAAGGCATTGGTCTCAATATTACATTTACATAAAGCCATTTGCTTCAAAGCACTTTACTTTCAATCATTTATTTTGAATCACTTATTTATTTTACTTGCATCTATTATCTCGAGTATCATTTTTATGCGAGTATATTTTATGTATCTTGTAGTAGTCAACTGATCTATGTTCTTAAAGTAGATTTACTTTATATATTGGTTAATGAAATAAACTCCTAGAATACTAGTTGCTTAGATTCAGTTTAAGCCTTAGATTATTTTCTTAGGGACTACCCCCCTTGGCTTCGCTAGGAGTTGGTCTAGACGGAGGAGTTGAGGATTAGGTGAAAACACCTTAACTCTAACTTGCTCCCAATGACACATCGAGTGGATTGAAGATTTCTTCCACGTTACCCAAGTGTGTATAAAAGCGTCAACATGCATCAAATAGATTTTTTTTGGGTCAAAAAATTGTGAGTGTATCTCCCAAACTCTTGAATCTATTATACAAATTAAGGCCTTTCTAACGGTGCAAAAATAACCTCAATGAGAGCTCGTATGCAAAAGTTATGTCTCCTACAAGTTGACCTACCTTGTTGAGCACCATGGTACGAGTGGATTCCACGTCAACCCCCATTACTCATAGATGTGAGGCTAGCCACATGTGGAATTTCAAGAATATTATAGAATCTACAAAACCTTATCACTAATTGAGGGTTAAGGATGCAAAAACCCTGGCCATAGATGGCTATCGGGCTATGTTAAATACCGGGCCACTAGGAATAGAAGGGGTTTAATTCTTTTTTATTGTACTTGTTCCATAGTTTAGAAACGAATCCAAGGAGTGGCATTTTGAGAGCATAACGGAGGAGGTAGGAAATTTTGTAGCAACCATTTAGGTCACAACATCAAGGGAAACTTCATAGTGAGTTCCCCTTTCTTTGTACTTGTTTTCCATAACTAAAGAAAAAAAAAGAGCAAAGCATATGCCTCACCTTCTAGCTGTGTTTTCTCCCATATCGGGTTTCCTAGGATACATTTTGTGTTCATTTGTGTGGATGGTGTGTATATTTTCTTGTTATTTCATTTTCATATTTAATTATTTTCATAAATTTGAGTAATAAATTAGTAATAATTAATTTGGGATCTAAGGAAATAAACATACATTATTGGAAAAGTAATCCTTTTAGATTACTAAAAAATGTGAAGAGTAAGTTTGTAACAAATTTCAAGATTCCAAGAGATGCATTGAAATAGGAATCCAATACATAATGTATATATACATGTATCTTATCTCTAATAAAATGAGCTTCAAGTCTATTTCTAATTTGTGTGTCTAACAGTGGTATCAAAGCGCTTAGTCTTACGCCTAATTATGCTGTGGTAGTTTTCCTTAGTTGAGTGTCTATCTCATTTATTCCTTTGATAATTTCAATTTCTATTTCTAGCATACTGAAACACCCTCTCTTTGCCTTCCAGTCTCTAGCATACTGAAACACCCTCTCTTTGCCTTCCAGTCTGTGCCCCCTTTCCTGCTAGTTTGCCATGAACATTTATTCTCCTCTGCCATAAATGTTTCCTGTGCCCATCTACAAGTATGTCCTGGGCACTCATTCCAGCGTGACATTCAGAAACGTCTTCCTGCCAGTCTCTGTGCCTTCTGGCGATTCTCTGTCTCTTCCAGTCAGTCTGTCCCTCTGCTACAGTTTATATGTTAGACTACCATCTGATTATTCGTTCAATTGTGTCTTGCTCACAACTTTTCCATTTCTTCTACGCAAATATTTGTAGAATTCAACAACTTTTCTCAGGTTAGCCCGTGAAATGTTTGACACAGGGATTGTTTTTTCTTCAAGGCGTCCCTCCCAAGAGTCCTCCATGCCAACCGCTCATAATACAAATTATTTCCCCGCTCTACAAGCTCATCGACGACATGTGTGATCTTCACACGGTTACCATGCATCCTGGATAGCCACGAGAAGGCAAAAACTAGCACCAAATGAACACTTGATTCAATCTTGCACCATTTCACAACATCGTAGGGTCCGTCTACGTTCTCGTTCTCGGTGAGAAGAAATACGAGTGTTGTGTCCACAGTTGTACAATATGGATTTGGTGTGATCACCTTTTCAACAAGGTTTGGTTCTGGATAAAGTTTTTTTGCAACAATCCGTCTATATATACAGATTTCGTTGGTGAAACCATCGACATCTTTGTATTTTGCATGATGATTGTTCTGGTAGTGTTTTAATAAAAGTGTTGGAAGCATCTCCGAATTTTCCATAGATGCCTTCGAAGACAACAACAATATCACTGAATGATTAACACTAGCCGAGCCTATCCGTGCGTGGATACATAAAGTCATACCTCCGTTTATAAAGTTGAGTTGCCAATCCTTCTATTAACATAGCGGGACACTGTTCCAATCTGGCAGAATGATTCCACATCTCTCCCAACTATCTAACTCACCATAGTTGTGCAGCGGAAGCGTGGAGAGGAGATTGGGGTTTGGCTCCGAGCCCACGATCAGAGCGAACATGATACCCACCGGAATTAAGACCTCCATCGGGGTTTCATTTATGGAGTGAACGAGAAATCAAATTTTCTGCTTTTTAGTGCTTTGGTGCCAACAATGTTGCTTATTTGTCCTTCCTGATCACCGATACACCCCTCTCAGGTCGACACATCAAGATGCAGTGTCTTTTCCCTGAACGGATCATCGTAGGAGTTGCAAACAATGTTTATGATATGAAGAAATTAATGGGCCATCGTTCTTATGTGCTCTAAGATACCATGGTGTCGGGATGTGAGAGTTGATTGCTTTTTCATCTTCAACTGAATCTCTAATCCTCTTAACGTGAGCTTTCAACAAATTTCAATTGGTGGCATCAACATCAAGATCTGCCAACTCAGACTTCAAATCATATGGAATTCCTTTAGCTTGCAACTTAATATCTGAGGCAACCACCGTATGACCAGAAACTTGCGCAATCTTAGACAAAGCTATATTGTAAACTATTGGGTTTCTCACATTCCAAGCTTCCTTGCATTGAAAATGAGATCCGAGAACCTAGACTAAATCAGTTCTTAGTTTAACTCCAAAATCAAAGTATACTTGCAAACAATTTTTTGTAAGTTACTCATACTTTTTGAAATTAAATCATTATAAATGGGTGCATTTTTGTATAGTTTAGTTCACATTATAAAGTCTAGGTGGAGTTGCAAGAAACCCTAACATCTAGTTTTGTCTTAAAAATGGTTCAAGTTGAGGAATTATTAGAGATTTTGAACACTCTAATAATGTCCTTTGTGCTTTGTGGACAATACAATCACCATTGACAAAATCACTCTGTAGTCGTTGTGACATGCTTGCATGTTTTGCAAGCCAAAACATCATTGCTGCAAAATCAAAATCGTCTTCTTCACGATGCACTTAAGCGATAAAATCTGCAACAACATTTTGAACCCATCCTTATTTAGAGCCCTCTTTTCAAAAATGAAGAAGATGTTGAGGATGATTCAGACCAACAACCAGTGCATGAACAACTTAGTGAGATAGTTCCAGATTCAAGTACTAATCAGCTTCCTCTTTCCAAGCAGATCATTAAACATTGGGAAGAAATTAGGCAGAACA
Organism: Picea mariana; assembly: GCA_032191745.1. Classification (NCBI taxonomy): domain Eukaryota; kingdom Viridiplantae; phylum Streptophyta; class Pinopsida; order Pinales; family Pinaceae; genus Picea; species Picea mariana. The sequence goes on from JASDQU010753747.1 coordinate 39,294, forward strand.
AACATAGAATGGGTATCAGATATGAAAATGATGTCACCTTTCATAATCCATATTACACCAAACCGATCCAGTTGCAGAGTGTTGGATTGCTCCAAGACAGTTCACATTCACCTGCTCTAGTTCAAGAGTAGATTTAGATATGCCAACATTGTCAACGAGTTGGCCATGTTGAAGATTAGTGTTTTGATATTCATCCTTGCGAGCATTGTGGAGAACACAATCATCCTTCAAGAGGTGTTTTAAACGCAAGACAACTACACAAGTTAAGAACCACTATGGGTGGATGGATTCTTGACGATGCTCGTCAATAGTGAAGAAGATATGTTAGTCATATCGAAGAATTCACTCTCAAGTATTGACACATCTTGCAGTGGACATATTTTTATCTTCTCACCTTGTCCCTAACATGGGGGAACAACATCAACGATTGAAAATTAGGCTTCCAATTTCGAAGTCCTATCAGTCGAGTAGAAACAAGCGAGCGTGATTGGTTTGTGGTCACCCTTAAACCACCACTCTACAACATCAGGCTTCCAGTTTCGAAGTCCTATTAGTCGAGTAGAAACAAGCGAGTGTGACAAGCGAGCATGATTGGTTTTTGGTCACCCTTAAACCACCACTCTACAACATCAATGATTGACATTCAAGCTTCCAGTTTCGAAGTTCTATCATTCAAGTAAAAACAAGCGAGCATGACAAGCGAGTGTGATTGGTTTGTGGTCACTCTTAAACCACCACTTAGTAGAAGGCCCCCAACTTTTGCTAGACAACGGTTTGTGGCTTCCCTTAAACCCCCACTTGGTAGAACATTTTCAGCTTCTTCCACATCACAATTTATGGTAATCTTTAAACTATCATCGAGAGGACTTCCAATTAGCATAAATCATCATCAACTGCCAACTTCTAGCTACCTTAGGAAATGTTCTGGGAACCATTGAGCCTAGAGCAGGATTCCATAGTTTGTGGTCATCCTTAAACCACTAGATTGGTTTATGGTCTTCGTTAAACAATCGCCACCATTTAGTATAAGACATCATCTTCTGCTAGCCATTTGGTTTGTGTTCATCCCAAAACCACCATATTCAAAGAGTACATTTATCCATCAACAACTGCACACTTCTAGATTTCATCTTCCCACTTTAAGATATCAACTCTCACCTTGGACTTATATACACCCCTTCGGATTAAGGGGGGGGATGTTGG
>JASDQU010753748.1:17224-36155 GCA_032191745.1 Picea mariana
GTGCAGAGCATTGCTAGGATCCATTGGTGGTTGCAGTATCTGACTTGCATAGGAACAAGAAACGTAAAAAACAAACTGATACACTGGAAAATAATGACATTGACTACCTCATAAAAAAAGACCCAGTGACATGTACTTGCTACTATAGACATAGAATAAATTCTTTGAGACAATTCATATGCCATGATGAAACGTTTTTCAAAAAAATATAGGACTATTTTTTTGTGACTGAATTTCAAAATAGGGGAAATGAACATGACCACACACTGTTGTGGATAGAGGGTGCATTGGTCTATGGAGCTAACAACAATTCACAGATTAAGCGGTTTGTGGACAAATACATAACATGCAACACAGATAATTTGGATCCAAAACTTGCCAAAGTTCATAGACATTATCATATAAAAAGTTGAAGAAAACGAAAAAACTCGTATTGCAGATACAACTTCCCTGTGCCCCCAATGAGAGCAACAAGAATCTTAGAGCCACTTAGTTTATAAGACAATGTTTTTGTTGAGAAATCTAAATCCTTGTTCGCATTTTTAGAACACCGAGAGTTTGACGAGTTGATGAGATTTGATGACTTCTTGACAGAGATAAATATATTAGAAGATGAGTACATCCAAGCCATACAATGTTCGCTTAAACAACCAATAGTTTTCCTTAAACAAAAACTTTCCCATATCTGGAACAATAGTTTCTCCAAGGACATCCCAGTTATGTGGAATGCAAATACAGATGCACAGTACGTCCTCAATGCATATGCTGCGACATCGTACCGTACCTCATATATGACAAAGATTGAAAAATCTATGACAAGTGCATTCAAAAGAATACACAAAGAACATGAAATAAGTCATCTTGATGCCATACAAATGATACATACTCTTGACAATACATTACTTAATCTTGAACAAATGTCTGCTCAACAAGCAGTCCACATTGCACTTTCCCTGCCCCTCAATTGTAGTTCAAGAAAATGTGTCTTCATAAACACATCTCCACTTGAGAAATGCACATTTGTGATTAAATCACCATGTTTGCTATAACAAGATCTTGACAATTCATAAGACGTACTATGTCGCTCTATTATTGATTATTACCTCCAACGTCCATCTCCTATTAAGCATATCTTCTTAGCAAAATTCGTATCGCATTACAAAAAAAATGGTGCGCCCATATCAAAAAGAAAAAAACCCTCTATGATACAGTTTGTCAAATACAATAAACATTCTGACTATGAAAACTATTGTAGAGAAAAAATATTGTTATACGTTTCATTCGATGAAAATGAAGACACATTAAAACATAACTTCCCTATATGGGAAGCTACGTATGTTGCCTCTGAGACTATAGTGCAAATCAATGAAGCTAGATTTACTTACAATGTTAATCCATCATGGGGTGATCTAGAAATTGCAGTTAATGAAATAGAAAACCCTAAAAATCTTGATGAGACATTCACAAACTGAAAAACAACCAGAGCTCCCCGCGAGTCCTATGACTTGTAAGCAGATTTGCCTCGTCCTCGAGCATGTGGCATTGAAAAACGTATCAATCTTGGTTTTCAAGTCACAAAACACCCTTTCCTTATTGAAAATAATGAATAACACAGAATCAGATGTTTGTTGAATCGAGAATAACAAACTATTCTAAAAGACATTGCACTTAAAAAACGCTTGAGCATGCACACTCATGTGCACTTGTTCCTTACAGTCGGAGCAAGAACATGGAAGACATTCACAACAAAAGCACTGTTCCAAATGATTATACGAATCTATGATTCAAACAATTCCTCTAATCCTATTAAACCAAAGGGCCTCATAGTTGCATACACAGGAACAACTGCATATAATGTAGGTGGAACAACAATCCACTCTGCATTTTTGATGCCTTTTAACAAGTCACAGTTTCTTCCACTTAGCAAGGAAATGTTAGATACCTTGTCTAAGATTTATGATGAACTGCAACTTGTCTTTATAGATGAGGCATCTTTGATTGGAAGTCACTTCTTGTATTCCATTGACAACCGACTAAGAAACATAAAACATGTGCACACAAAATACTTTGGAAACATTGACATAATATTCTGTGGGGATCTTTACCAGGCACAACCGATTCAAGATTCTTTGATATTTGAACAACCAACGGTTAACATAAAAACAGTGACACATGAATTCTGGAGGGACAATATTAAATTCTTTGAATCACATACTACAATACGCCAGACATATGAAACATTTATTGCAATTCTGAATAGAATGGGGACAAACATCCAAACACATGATGACTTAACATATATCAATTCGAGGTGCTTGTGACCTACACAAACAAACCCAACCTTCCCTTACCTATTCTACACAAATAAGGATGTTTCAATGCATAACAGGTACATGCTATCACTCATGCCTGGCGATGATATCATTATCAATTCAATTGACATGGAAGAAGACAACCATGGAAATGTGCCACATCATGAACATACAACCACTTTACCTTTGCATCTTGTCCTGAAATTAGAAATGTTGGTTGAAATATATGCCTACAACTATGATTCACATGATGACTTGGTTAATGGTACAAATGGAATACTCAAAGGATATACCAAAACATAAAAACTTGATGTCCTCTGGATTAAGTTCCATGAACCACATATAGGCAAGCGACAAGCAAGCAATTTGACTTATCTATATAATTCAAACACTACAAGCGATTGGACACCTATCTTGTGAATATCAAAGCCAGTATCGACATCAACAAAGATAGCTTGACTGAAGATTCGAAAACAATTTTCAATTAAACTTGCATGTGCACATACAGTCCACAGATCGCAAGGACTAACACTTGATAGTGTTGCATTCCATCCTGCTGAAATTCGAATACATGGACTTGTATACACAACATTGTCCCGTGTTAAAAGCATAGACTCCTTGTATTTACTAAGTCGTCTTACAAAAGATAATTTCAAAGTCAAACAAAAAGTTGATATTGAATTGCAATGCCTAAGGACTATCGCAAAATGGCATTTACAGTATGATTACCAATTCATACAAACAAACTCGTCTTTATCAATTCTCTTGCTTAACACACGCAACTTACATGCACACATGGATGATATACTCAATGACTATGATACAATGCAATCCGATATTCTGTGCTTGCAGGAAACATATATGGCATTATGCATGCAAAACAAACAATTCCCAAATAACAATTGCATATCAAGTTACATTACACATGGGGTGATGATATTGGTGAAAAAACATGTAACAATTTTGGAGCATATACATTTCGAAGAAAAGAATGTTGAGATGGTGCTTGCAAAAATATTTTTCCATGGAACATAAATTGCAATATTGAATCTGTATGCTGCTCTCCATGCAACATTCTTCAACATACTAAATGTTATTTCCAATGCATTAGACCATTTTCATCTGAACGAAACCATTTTGATTGTAGGATACTTCAATATTGACATGCTACAAAATAATTCCAGAACAAAAGAATTGGAAAACTACATGTGCAAATACAGTCTCCGCTTTCTTTTGAACAACACAAGCCATGTACAAAATGTGCTTATTGACCATGTATGGTCAAATGTGCCCATTTCTCAATACAACATCTTTATCTTAGACACATATTGGTCTGATCATGATACAATTGGTATTGCACTTGAATTATGAGATATACATCAAACATATCGCAAAGTCATATTTCTTTGTTTCAAAGCATATTTGTCTAGCTTGTTGCAGAAAACCAAATTATCCAACTTCTTAGTTTTCCCTAGTTTGTACACATACTGGTCTGGTCACCATACAATTGGAATTGCACTTGAATTATGAAATATACATCAAGCATATTGCAGAACCATATTTCTATGCTTCAAAGCATATCTGTCTATCTTGTTGCAGAAAATTGAGATATCCAACTTCTTAGTTTTCCCTAGTTTGTAATTGATTTTGGTCACAATTTTTTTTACAATATATATACACACACACACACACACACACACACACACACACACACACACACACACACACAAACTTGGATGAACAAAAAAAAAAATTGTACATTCTTCTAACACTATCTGTTACTCTATTCCTTTTATTCTGTTTTATTTAGTCTATGTACATATTACTTTCTTTTTTCTTGACATGTCAACTTATGTTCATGTCCATTTTGTTTTGTTTTTTTTTTCATAGAAACAAATAGGAAAACAAGACACCGTAAAGAACTCCTAACCAGAAATGTAGAAGAATCCATGAAAAGGTGCATATTTCTACCCATGTTTCATATTCAATAGTTTTTTATTTACTCTGTCTATATTTTTTGCATTAGTTTGCAGTTCTGTTTTTTTTTTCTCCTTGGATACTCCATATGTTCCTGTACATTAACTTGTCTTCATGTCAATTCTATTTTCTCTGCTGCTATCTTGAATCAAATAAATTTTTACTCCATCTTTTTTTTCATGTGTTCCTATGTAGCATCTTGTTTTCATGTCCATTGTATTCTCTGTATTGCTACATTGAAACAAGAACACATTAATTGGGCACAGGGTTGGAGCCTTGTGTGCCAGGTCTGAAAGAGATGTGCTGCAATGTGCTGCAACAAATACAATACATATGCCCAAGACTAAGAGTTATGGTTACAAAAAACTATGATCTGCATAAGTTGTGCAAGTTCTCCAATATAGTTTTAGGAAATTAGCTATCTCATTTGTTTGACAAGTGGAGACAAAAAAATATTTTCAAAAATTATTCACTAATGTAATTTATTCTATTTGTAAAATGCAGTCGGTCGATCTCGCGATAAATTATAACATTGTATAAATTACTATAAGTCTTGGTAAAATGTTATAATATTCTATAAATTACTAAATCTAATGTTGCGGTCGATCGGGCTCGTCATACATAGGCATGACTATAAATGTGAACCCATGATTCCGCCAACTCACACACTATGTCACATCTATTTTATACTATATTTCTATTTTATTTACTCTATGTACTTATTCCTTGCTTTTTTCTGTACGTGTCAATTTATGTTCATGTCCATTTTGTTTTTGTACTTTTTTTTCAGAGAAACAAACAGGAAAAATGGACATGACAACGAAATCTCAACCATAAATGTACCCCATTACCAATTAACATAGCATCGTATACTTAACTTTACATCATGCGATTGCATTTTCCTTACCCAAGCATAAAAAGGTATAATTTAATTATGCAATATAATCACCAAACACATTTAACCAAAACAAGCTCACACTTATACACTCTATGTCGCCTACTTATTTATATTTATAGATAAGAGAAGATATTAATTAGTTAGGTATTTAGTGTGTATAATAATAATGTATGCAAAGGTGTGTATTTCTACCCGTGTTCCATATCCAATAGTTTTTCATTTACTCTGTCTGTATTTATTGAACTGGTTTGCAGCTCTATTTTTTTTTCTTCCTTGGAGTCTCCATATCTTCCTGTACATTAACTTATCTTCGTGTCAATTATATTTTATGTGATGTTATCTTGAAATAAATAAATTTGTACTCCATCTTTTATTTTCATGTGTTTCTATGTAACAATTTGCTTTCATGTCGATTGTATTATCTGTACTATGAGGCATACAGTTCTTACATCCCTTTATTTTTCCTCTTCTATACTTATCTGTTCTCCCTTTTTTCTTCCCCTCTATTATCTGTTTTTGATTCTATACTTAGTCCCATGTCTATGCTCACGGGTTCCCAGGATGGCACAGTGATAGATTCCATGTCCATCTATATCTTTACATTACGAGTCTGACCGATCGCCATTCATTTTCATAGTTGGCGAATTTTATGGCCACGAGTTCCTACGTAGGCACCATCGAACTCTCATGCCCCGTGTGCGCGGTATACATATTGGGCCCAAAACTTCAATGATCTACAATTCGACCTCAGAATCGAAGCTTGCGACTTATTTTTCCCAGCATCTGTTGATATTTCAAAGCATTTGTTGATATTTCAAAGCATATGTTGATATTTTTCCCAGTTCATTTCCACAGTTAGCCAATTTTATGGTTGCGGGTTCCCTCCCAATGCATTATTGAACTCCCATGCCTCGTGTTCGGATATACATCTTGCATCCAAAAATCCGGTTATCTATAATTCGACCCTAGACTCCTCGAACTCGCAAGCCTCACTTTTTATTGAACTCACAAATTGTATATCCACCTATATGTTGACATCATGAGTCTGACCGAGCGCTTTCATTTCCTTAGCCAATTTTATGGCCGCAGGTTCTCGAGTATGCGTTATCAAACTCTCATTCCTCGTGTTCCAAGTATACATCTTCCATCCAAAACTTGGGTGATCTACAATTCCACCACGGACTCCTAGGTTCAAAAAAGTACCAAAGCATATTTAATTCTCCTCCATGCCTGCCATGTTCGGCCCTTCCCAATACACATTAATTATGATTTTACTGGTGACAACTCACCACAGATGTTCGAAAAGATTGGCATTAATAAGCAGAAATCTCGAGGTAATCTCCCATTAAAATGCATTTATGGGAGAATATTATGGAATCTGATTAGTTTCCTCTATTAATCTTTAATCCAAAAAAAAATGATGGTTGTTTTGGTTTTCTTAATGCGTCATCATAGCAAGAATTCAATATTGTGTTGGCACACTGTCATCTACAAAGGTGTTCACATGATGTCGCTCTTTAGTATTGTGCATATCATTTTTGAACCTTACAGGTTTGCATATTTGAGACTCTGGTTGCATATGAAAATGTTGCTCCACCATTCCAATTTGAACATAGCTTGCATTTGGGCCACATAGAACAATAATAAATTATAATAATATGAAAATTGTTTAAGTAAATATAATCAAATTATCTTCTGACTTGAACCTTCTTCTGTCAAGATCCAGGTATATTACATAGTTGTCAATGTTTTCCCATCTTTTCAATAGTTTCTCGATTTCCTTGCCATCTTCACATGCTTTCCCAATGCAAATTGATGATTTTTTTATTAGATTTGAAAAGATTGACATTAAAAGGTGAAAAGGTCGAGGACATCTCCCATTAAAACACATTGAACCAAGATTTGTCAGAGATTATATTACGATGTTTCAACGTCCATTTTAAATACAATGAGGAGCAAAGGAAGGTTTTCATCACCTTATGGATGCAACTAGACAACATGTCTATGGATATACCTTGAATATTTTTGGGCACGAGGACCAACGTTTTCAATGGTCCATAGCTTATGACTACTACTCGTCCACTTCTGCCTAGATCAAAGTTATCTCAACATCTGAAATTGTAACAATAGATTGTATCCCCGATTTTGTTTTTACTTTAAGGACTTGGTCACATGTTGTGCCAAGAACTATATTTTGAACTAGTGGATTGTCCAAATGGGCGACCATTTCCAAAGCTCCCTATTGCCTAAAGTATTTACAAAGATGTTAACACTTCCTGACCCAACGCCTACTTTTAAGGGTGAGAATTGAAAATAGTTCTTAAAGAAGCATGGTAATGAATTAGACTTCTTGCCAAAGTTAGTACAGGACCCATCGCCTGCTCCCGATGACATGGCCATATTACAGGTTAGTGCATGTAAAAACCTTTTTCGGCAAATTGCATGGCTTTTCACGAGGAAAACGGGACAAGAAAGTGAAACCGACATCTCTCAGATTATACTGTATATTTATATTTTATGGTAAAGGAAAAAACCATCTTCCATTGCCGCAAGTTGATTTCCATTCAAATCTCTTCCTAGTTATTGCAATATAGGAGGTAGAAGAAATTATTTATGCCATCTTATTTAATTTTTGCCATGCTGAATTGCTATCCATTTCCTAGACTATCTATATGTAGGAAGCTAAACTTTGAATTTGACCCAGTAACATTCTCATGCCATAAATTATGGATACACGACGCTTGCCAACAATTTTATAAGGTCTTTAATTATTTTGTTTCAGTTTTTAAAGCATTGATATTTGGAAAGTATTTTCCTCGGTTTTATGGCCAGGCGAAAATCTTCCTAGATAGTGTTGAGCACTCAACACACCCTAAAAGTCTATGTTTATTTTTTACTTTTGGGTACCACTTGATCCTTTGCACTGTCTATTTGCCTTCAGTATGAAACTGATACTTGTGTTTATTTCTTATGTTTCATGTTTTAATTTTCTGAAGTCTGCCTGAACATACAACAAAGAATCATCTTAATTGTTAAGGGGTCCTTAACAAGCTACTTAAGGAATCATCACACTAAATCTTTCCTTGACACGCTTAGGAGTTCAACATTAGTAGACGTTAAAGGTGATGAAAATCATTTGAGAAGATTAAAATAACCGAACACCGGTTTTCATCGGCGTCGGCAGATGAAAGTTTTCCTTTTACGATTGAACTCTGACAAGAGTATCATCGAAGACCGACCCGTTTGTTTTCTGCAGAAAAAAGAAAAGGTAAGTGTCGCACAAAGAGAAGAATGGTATCACCGATCGTAGACACCTGACGCAATTTCGATGTCGGAGAGTTACAAAATAATATACATATTTAAATTTCACATTTAAAATTACCGATTCCCGACGCCACTTAAGTATAGGTAGTCGCAATATCATTTTCCTTTAGTGCTTTCAACGTAAGTAGAGCCTTAAGTGCAAACCTTACCCACCATCCAAATGCCAAATTTTATGTTCAAATATGATAAGTAGCCCTAGATTAATAACCCATGTCAATGTCAATCAATATAGAAAGTTTTAGAGAATGCCTATCAACAATTTTACATTTAGAAAAAATAACAAATATAGAATTACATAGTTTGCAAAGAACTCAAATAGAAGAACGCTGCTTCAAGTTTCCATATAATTATAAATATTTCACGTGAAACTTGGGCTACATATGAACATATATCATCGACGTCTTTGCTGACCGACTCGGTCACGGTGAGAATACAAAACTCTTACGACAAGAGGGAAGAAATGTTAAGCGTCGTTGTAGTGAACCCAAAGAAAGGGGGTCACCCATTATGCATCTCCTCTGCGCGCATCCTCTCCCAGATTGCTTCTCGCACCGTGCAATGTCTCCTTTTCCTCTTTTTCTGCAATCCTCTGTGCCTTGCGCAACTGCACAATTGTGTCTTGAGATTATCGAAGCTGTCTCTAGAGCCAAACTGCACTTCCTCTGCGACCTTGCGGCGTCGATTCCCCCTAGTTCTTCACCGCCAACTGGTTCATCAACTCCCTATTTTCTTGATAAAGTTTGGCTATAGCAAGATGGGCTTGCTCTAGCTGCTAGATGGGACTCTTAATGGGAGAACCCAGTCCTTTTGTCCTCCCCTTTCATCGCCCGCTTCCTCTACTGACAGTTCCCACAAGCCCCAACTAGTTAGTATGCGTTGTGGACCCCTCAGCGGTGGGATGTACACTCAACTCAGCTGGGGGGAAGCCTTCTTCCCTTTTTCCCATATCTTTTCTAGGCCTCCCTCTTCTCCGTGGTGTCCACTCCTATTGGGGGGCGGCCCCCGACGTATCTCTTTCATGCATACTTATCTCCACCCTAATTTTTTCTAGAGACTTCGACACCCTCTCCGAGCAAAGGCCTACACCTCCTGTCGAAGCTTCAAAGACACTGGGAGCCGATAAGAAGGAATCCCAGGCGCGTTGGGGCTCAAAACTGACATTTCAGCTACCTCGCAAACACCATCCCTTGTTATGAGAGGATCCAATAATGCAACAACGTGATGGCTTGGGTGCCTACAGGTGACAAGGACCACTACGTTGAGTCTCGCTTGAATAAACACACAAGATCAATGTCACAAAGGTATAAACTCGATTTATGCGTGAATTTCCCCACATATTTCCTAGAATTTATAGCCAAACAAAGCAGCAAACCAGAGTGTGCCAAAAGAACACTCACACTTTGTGACGATATGTCTTGAAGACTTAACGCATCACAACTGCTCGTCGGATGTAATCCAGAACACTTAAAGCACCACTGAATGGAGTTGCAGAGAATGGGTGGTACGATCGTTCCAATTTCTTTAAACTCCCCAGCTCCCATTATTGATGAATGATAGTTCACACACTGAGTGATACGAATTCTTGAGGTGTTTAATGACTTCCTTACTACGGTACCCAACCTTCTTAGAGCATACATGTGCACACTCAACTCTGATGTCTTTTCCAAGTCCCAAAGGTCGAGTGACCACTATGACAGTTCTAACGCGCGTATCTGCTGTACTCGATTTACCACACTATGGCGTGACGACATGACTCATTTAAGCTGAAGAAGAGCGGTGGCATGGATAAAAGACATCGCAGGTAATTCAAAGGAGCAGTTGGGATCACGTAAGTATTTAACAGTCGAGAATAACGAGCTTCACAGGTACGCACCAATCCATTATGTTTGTTAGTACCTTATGTCATATCGCTTGATCACTAAACTATCTCAACCCCACTTGCAAGAATGATTCCCCAATCAACGAACAAATATTTCTCTGCGATTTCGCGGATGAACCCAAAAGAAACGCTAAATAAGAATCAATAGAGTGATGAAGGAAACAGGGCTTCCTGAGTTCGACACCCCTAATAATTTCATTGATCTGAGCAACATGGTCAAGCTACATGCCAAACAAGATGCGCTATGGACTGAAGAGTTCACAAAGATAGCCGATGTGAAGCCAGGGCAAGTGCAACGATTCACAGAACATCCGATCAGAGCCTGAACCACGCTACAGCGGCTGAACTCCAGTTTAGTAAAGTACCGACTGCATGTAGTGGACATCAAGGGAATATACGCAGCCCTGATGGAACAACATAGATTTCCATGGGCCCAAACTTGTGAAAAATTGTTTGTTAGTTGGACTGAATATGAGAGAAGTCATCCTTTCCAAGAAGTATCTCAAGGCGATTGTTAAAGAATATGTTAGAAGATAAGGCCACGTGGTGATTTTTGTTTTGTTTAAACAACAATTAGCCGTTAGTACAGGTTAAAACTTTATATTATAAATAAGGGACGTCGGCCAGTTAATCAAGGTCAATGGTTGTTGTAAGAACTCTTTCTTTTTGGTTGTTAAGAATTATTTTGAGACTGCTACAAATTGAGAAGTCCTTCTAGACCAAAGACAAACTATTTTTCATCATATGCCTGTGATTGGACTTGGAGAAGAACCACTTTCGATCCTATTCCATGAATGATGTAGTAATGAGTAAGAGAAATTGATTATGTTGTCAAGTTATCCAGTGCAATGTCTTGATGTTCTTTTCTTTAGTCATGAGGATCAATCGTTGTGTTATTATGTAATGAATGGTTATGGTAGATGAATTATTTTGCTTGCCATTATCTTGCTACATATGTGCTTTATTTCTGGTAGTTATTTTCTCAGACAATGATTGGATGCTCACATGGTTGATGTATTATTGCTAGGCCTGTGGTATAGAGTGATTGTCTGCATGTTGAGCAATGGGTTATACCAAGCTTAACCTCTTCCCAATAGTTAAAATTAATCATGTTGTTTGTCAAGTTGGTTTTTAATGGCTTGCATCTCTCATATCATCCCCACTCAAGAGAAAATACAGAAGAAAACAATCCCAACTGAAGGAAGAGCATTCACAAGAAAACACAGAAAAAAAACCCATAGATAAACTGGCCGGATCGAAAGATCTGGAGAACCATTCCATTTTAAATGCTACAGAGTCTAATTGGGCCTCAGTGGCAGGTTTGGTTCCTACTGTTGAGTCAAGGGATTTAAGACCCATCAATAGAATTGGTGCTAGAAGGAGGGACTGAGAATGAATGGCTGAATATATATTTATCTATCATTTCACGCAACCTATAGACTCGTAACAACCCACATGCATGGATAGTCTGTCACAAGACAACCCACACACATTGAGTAGTCCCAAAATGGATAACTCACCCTAGCATGAGGAAGAATATTTTCACCCTAAAATACCTTACACCCTTCCTCACGAGGAAGTGAATCAATTCAGGAGAATCACTAGAGCCTATGCCTGATAGATCGGTGCGTTGTCCTTAACTCCCATCCTCCCTCATAGAAAACAACAAAGAAGCCCAGTGGTTAGCATTACCGACAAGATTTTTGTACACTCCATAGAAGAATTAATAGATTTCACAATTACCAAAATCTAAGAACCTCTCGATCTGATTCCCGAAACACCAGCTGACAACATCCCCGAGCCTGACGACCTTTCATAGGAAGGAAATTTTAATTCAGATTCCAAAGACATGGAAGGTAATAATGACCATGAGGTAGAAGGAGAAATCCCACTTCATAACAACCAACCCTGGCTAGCTCGAGACGTTGTGGCCATCCCTGGAAGAGTACATAGTCTTCCCTGGCATGCAGAGAAGCTGCTTCCCAAGTACAACCCTAAGAATTTAGGTTTATCTGAATATCAAAACAAGAATTTCATACTCACGATTAGACTCATCACTGTCCAGCATGCAGACATAGTCTGCAGACTTTTCTCCTACACGTTTGAAAATTCATCTTCCACGTGGTATTTCAATTTCCCACTAGGATCGATCACAAGTTGGACTAAGTTCTAGAAAGATTTTTTAGATAAGTTTGCAGAAGAAACTACCACAGGAGTCCTGATGACTGAATTGTATGCAACCACCATCAGTCCGCAAGAAAGGGTCAAAGATTTCAATCAGAGATTCACGACCATCTTAAACAAATTCCAGCCCGCGGTGAAACCAACTTAAGAGTTACAAATCGAGGTTTATGCCAATGCACTCCCGGATTCTATTTCTATGTTTGTAAAAAGAGATGCTAAGCAAACCCTGGTGGAAAATTTTGAAGAGGCCAAAATGATAGAATTCTAGATGAAAGGATGTAAAGAAGGCCAGGTCACTCTAGTAAAGAAAGAAACCCAGCACCCTCCTAGGGGAGGACTTCTCCTAACTAGGCCTCCAGGAAAACTGGTTGAATAGACTCCCGACAAAGGTAATGGTGATATAGAAGATCTACAATGCATGGTTAAGAAATTATCGAACAAAATTATAGACCTGAAGAGAAACACAAGGGAGGGAAACTAAGGCCAAAGGCCCTACAATCCTTTCTTTAAAAGAAACCCTCCTTTTAAAGAAATTGAACCCCCCCTGCTAACTTGAATATCGATCTAGGGAATGTCGCATCTGACTCTTTCTGTACTTACCATCAGGAGAACCATTCCAAAAGAGACTTCCCCCAATGGATCCACACCATGAATTTAATGGCCAATCGCTTTCTAGACAAAGTCTCCTTGACCGAACAACCAAGCAACTCGGCCATGAATATTGTTGACCATAAGGAATTGGACCCACCATAAGATACAACCATGTTGTTATGGGATCTTGACCCGATCATGCCTTCCGACGATTTGTTTGAGTCTCGGGAACAACCCATGGAAGTTTCAGTGATATAGACGTGCAACAAGGGTGCGCCCGGCTTGAAAGATAATGACGACGCCCGAGCCTCGCAAAGTAAATTAACTCCCAATCGCCCAAAAACATATTTTTGCCCCGGTAAAAAGCCTATAAGAATCCATACCCAAGAATCGCCCAAACTAGATTACAACATGGTTGAATATTTGAAGAAGCTAAAGGAAAATATTTTCGTTATGGACATATGCATGATCCCTCAGCAGAAAGACATTCTGTTAGAGGCATTGAACTCCACGGGAAGTGCCCCAAAGAAAAATTTGACTCACGCAGACCCAGTGGGAAAACCAGCTGTGAACACCTACTCAGGGAATAGAAAGGAAAAATGTTTTGTCCCACCATTCCTCTTAACGTTTGAAGTATTTAATAGAAACCTTCACAACTGTTTGGTAGATTCTGGAGTGTCCTCCAACGTCATGCCCTTGGTTGTCTGAAAAAAATTAAATGTCATTCCTCTTAAGAGCGATAATCATGTCATACAGCTAGACATAACTCAGGTTAAGGTCATAGGAGAACTCAGAGACATGATGATCAGAATATCAACACACCCCACATTTGTGCAAGTGATCAACACTATTGTATTAGATATCCCAGAGGCATATGGGTTATTACTGAGTCGAGATTGGTCTAAGAAGCTAAATGGTTACTTCAGTATGGATTGGACACACCTTTGGCTACCACTAAAGGGATACAAGAACCTGATTAGAATTGATAGGGAGAGATATCTGAAACATACGGTCACCGATTTAGAAACCCCTAAAAAACTCTTGTCCACAGATTTCCACATACTAGGCAATTATTCCTGTGACTCCTACTTTGGAAACATCACTCCCCTCTTGTATGATGTTCCTCTTACTCAAAACTTCGAATTGGTTTTCCAAGACAAATCATTGATACTAACAAAAGACACCCTCCTTTGCCAAAAATCGGTGCCAGGACTCGCGAAACAAGTGGTCAGGGAGCAAGAAACTGATAAGTGCAATGAAAAAAATGATCCCCTTTCACAAATTTGGACCCTCTATTTTGATGGATCTAAATATCAAGAAGGGTCTGGAGCAGGATGCATCCTCATTGATCCTATTGGTAAACACCATTTCATGTCCTGTAGGCTAGAGTTTGAATGCACCAACAACACTGTCGAATATGAAGCTCTAGTACAAGGATTGAGGAAAGACATAGATTTGGAGATCAAAGGATTGAGAGTCTTTAGGGATTGTTAGACAAGTAAGAAATACTATACATTGCAATTCTCCTCATCTGAAGAACTATCAGTAGGAGGTGCATAGGTTAATAGAACACTTTGAAGCTTTTAATATCACCGCAATTCCCAGAGCAAAAAATATTCTTGCTGACTCTTTGGCCACAGCCGCTTCAAGATTGTCACATTTAGAAGATTACAAAGCCTATCAATTCATTGTGGAACTGCTCTACGAATCATTGGTACCCAATAACATTTCCAATTGGAAAGTATTCAAAGGAGATGAACAAATAATAAACTTCTTGGCTAACCAAGATAATTTCAAGGATCTCACTATCGATGATGAATAATTCCAAGAGTTGTTCATGGAAACCGATCTTCGGACAGGATGACCTATGGATAAATCAAAGGGTCACATGATCTTGAAAGGAGTAGCTAATCTGGAAAATCTTTTTGACCTCAAAGAGCGATTTAAGGGACCCAAAAACACAAAGACTGGTAGCTCTTTTCCTCTGCATGAAACTATAAATCTTGGGAGCCCTGAGAGTCCAAGGAATGTGAATCTGGGCAAGGCTATATCTAAAGAAGAGAGGAAAGCTTACCTAAAATTATTCAGATAGTACGAGGATTTCTTCGCATGGTCCTATAGGGATTTGAAAACATAGGATACCTGCATCATTCAACACACCATCCCTTTAAAACCATAATTAAAACCTTTCCAGCAAAAGCTTTGAAAATATCACCCATCCCTGGAACCTCTTATGTATTAGGAGTTAAAGAAGTTGTTAGATGCCAAGATCATTTTTCAGGCTATGAATTTCGCCTGGGTAGAGAATCTTATTCCAGTGAGGAAAAAGTAAGGAGAGATTCGACTATGCGTAGATTTTTGGAACCTTAACAGAGCTTCAGAAAAAGACAATTATCTAGTCCCACCGATGGAACAACTCCTGTAGACCATATTAGGCTTAGAAATTTTCTCTCTACTAGACAGTTTCTCAGGTTACAACTAAGTATTGGTTTCAGAGGAAGACCATTTAAAAACCACCTTTCGGACCAAACGGGGAACCTTCGCTTACAAGCACATGCCTTTTGGGTTAATTAATGCAGGAGCAATCTTCCAAAGAGCCATGGACGTGGATTTTCAGGGACTAATCAATAAATGTGTGGTTGTGTATCTAGATGACATAATAGTGTATTCAAAGAACAGAGAAGAGCACATCCAACACTTAACTCAGATTTTCGAGAGATGTAGGAAGTACAGTATATCCTTAAACCCTAAGAAAACTATATTCGGTGTCAAGGAAGGTAAGTTGTTAGGTCATATTATATCTCAAGCAGGGATTCACATCAACCTAGAAAGGATTAAAGCCATAGCTCAACTTCCCTTACCCCATAACAAGAAATCCATGGAGTCCTTTTTTGGGAAAATCAATTTTGTAAGAAAGTTCACGCCCGACTTTGCAGAAATCATCAAACCTTTACAAAAGATGATTCACAAAGATGCCAAATTCAAGTGGGATGATCAACGAAAGGACGCCTTCAACCATATGAAGGCTTCCATTTCCCAGGCCTTGATGTTTGAAGCCCTGATTTCAATAAAGATTTTTTTCTTTATACTTTCGCCTCCGATCTATCGCTAGCTACAGTATTGACTCAGAAGGATGAAGACAACAATAAAGCCCCAGTGTCATTTATGAGCACTAATCTTCAAGGTGTTGAGCTCAATTATCTTGTTGTCGACAAACAAGCCTATGCGGTTTATAAGGAAGTAAAACACTTCTAGTCTTACATCCTCAAGAATCACACTAAAGTAATTGTGCCACACCCTACTGTCTGATCCTGGTTTACCCAACAAGAAATGGGGGAGAGAAGAGGGAACTGGATGGAGGTAGTCCAGGAATTTGATCTATATATAAAACCTGTAAAACTAGTAAAAGGGCAGGGGTCGTGTAAGCTTGCAGCTGAAGCCCAAGATCAAGTAAATGAAGATATCGGATGGGAGAATGAGATGTAACTATGGTTCAGTGAAATAGCTTACATCTCCCCAGGACAAGATTCTCGGTATAAATATCTAACTTATCTTCTACATCACGGGACTTGTCCCAAAAACCTCAATTCCAGAGAAAGGAGAGCCCTGAGATTAAAATCTTCGCAGTATCGTCTTATAAATTCAGTGCTCTTCTAGATCAATCATGATGGGGTACTATTAAGATGTCTTGAATGAGGAGATGTAGACAAAGTCCTGAATGAAATCCATGATGGCCCTGCCGGGGGACATTTTGCAGGAAACACTACCGCTCATAAGATTCTGAGCGCTGGCTATTACTGGCCCACCTTGTTCAAAGACGCTCATAATTACGCTAGGAACTGTAGGACTTGTTAAATGAGTGCTGAAAAGGAGAAAAGAGCAGTGGTCCCGCTCCAACTTGTTACCGTATCTCGGCATTTCAAGAAGCGGGGGTTGGATATCATAGAAGAAATCACACCTAGCTCCTCGAAACTACACAAGTACATTCTTACCGCCACCGACTATTTCACGAGATGGACAGAGGCCATTCCACTGACTCATGTGAATGAGAAGGTGGTGATCCAATTCATAGAACAAAAACTGATTACGAGGTTCGATGTCCCTTCTGTTCTGGTCTTCGATAACGCAGCTTACTTTTCTTCGACCCTGCTAATAGAGTTTTCTTTGGGAAAAGGAATCATAATAAAGTACTTTGCAAATTACTACCCCCAGGGAAATGGTGTGGCTGAATCAACTAATAAAAATCTGGTAAGGATATTAAAGAATACGGTCACAGATAACCAAAGAAATTGTCATAATTTACTATATAATTCCCTATGAGCCGATAAGGTCACACCTAAGGAAGCCATAGGAAATTCCCCATACTTCCTGGTCTATGGGAAAGAATCCATTCTCCCAAATGGAATCTATTTTCCATCTCTTCAACTGGCCTGAGAGTCCAACAAAGAATCCTCATCAACCATGCAACAAAGGATTAACACTTTGCTCATGCTGGAAGAATAGAGAGAAAAGGATAGGTCGAAACTCCTAGCTCACTAATGAATAGTGAAAAGATGGTTCGATAAGCATAAGGCTAAAGTTTTTTTTTTTGAAGTAGGAGACTTAGTCCTGAAGTGGAATAGAGAAAATGAACCTAAAGGGAAACATTCTAAGTTTTAGAGCCTATGGCTCAGACCTTTCCAGGTAGCTAAGAAGATTGGGGCAGGCACTTATCGATTGCAGAGTCTAAAGGGAGAACCTGATGCCCTCCCAGTAAACGGCCAAGCCCTCAAACAATACTTCCAATAATAATAAAATGAATCCAGTTGTGAGTCAGGGTCAATGGGAACGAAGGAGGAACAAAGATTCTTCTTTCACCCAATGAATTTCCATTTTTTGAGCACTCAACACACCTTGAAATTCTATGTACATTTTTTAATTTTGGGTACCACTTGATCCTTTGCACTGTCTGTTTGCCTTCAATATGAAACTGATACCTGCGTTTGTTTATTATGTTTCATGTTTGAATTTTCTAAAGTCTGTCTGAACATACAACAAAGAATCATCTTAATCGTTAAGGGGTCCTTAACAAGATACTTAATGAATCATCACACTAAATATTTCCCTGACGCACTTAGGATTTCAACATCGGTAGACGTTAAAGATGATGAAAATCATTTGAGAAGATTAAAATAACCGAGCAAAGATTTTCATCGGCGTCGACAGATGAAAGTTTTCCTTTTGCGATTGAACTCTGACAAGGGTATCGCCGAAGACCAACCCATTCATTTTTGGTAGGAAAAAGAAAAGGTAATCATCACACAAAGAGAAGAACAGTATTACCGATTTCCGACACCCGATGCAATTTTGATGACAGAGAGTTACAAAATAATATACATATTTAAATTTCACAATTAAAATTACCGATTTTCGACACCACTTAAGTATAGGTAGTCACAATATCATTTTCCTTTAGTGCTTTCGACATAAGTAGAGCCTTAAGTGAAAAGATTACCCACCATCCAAATGCCAAATTTTATGTTCAAATATGATAAGTAGCCCCAGATTAATAAGCCATGTCAACATCAATCAATATAGAAATTTTTAGAGAATGCATATCAACAATTTTACATTTGCAAAAAATAACAAATATAGAATTACATAGTCTGCAAAGAACTCAGATAGAAGAACGCAGCTTCGAGTTTTCATATAATTAAAAATATTTCCTGGCAAACTTGGGCTACATACGAACATATATCATTGGTGTCTTTGCTGACTGACCTGGTC
>JASDQU010753748.1:36308-50852 GCA_032191745.1 Picea mariana
CCAAAGAAAGGGGGTCACCCATTATGCATCTCCTGTGCACACATCCTCTCCCAGATTTCTTCTCGCACCATGCAACGTATCCTTTTCCTCTTTTGATGCCATCCTCTGCGCCTCACGCAACTGCACAATTATGTCTTGAGCTTCTTGAAGTTATCTTTGGAGCCAAACTATGCTTCCTCCGTGATCTTGCAACGCCGATTCCCCCTGGTTCTTCACTGCCAACTAGTTTTGCAACTCCCTATTTTCTTGATAAAGTTAGGCTATAGCAAGATGGGCTTGCTCTAGCTGCTAGATGGGACTCTTAACGGGAGAGCCTAGTCCTTTTTTCCTCCCCTTTCGTCCCCCGCTTCCTCTACTGGAAGCTCCCATAAGCCCCGACCAGTTAGTAAGCGTCGTTGACCCCTCAGCGGCGGGATGTACACTCAAATCAACTAGGGGGAATCCTTCTTCCCTTTTTCCCGTATCTTTCCTGGGCCTCCCTCTTCTCCGTGGTGTCCATTCCTATGGGGGGGGAGGCCCCCTGTATATCTCTTTCAGGCGTACTTCTCTCCACCCTAATTTTCACTAGAGATGTCGACAGCCTCTTCGAGCAAAGGCCTCTACCTCCTGTCGAAGCTTCAAAGACACTGGGAGCCGATAAGAAGGAATCCCAGGCACGTTGGGGCTCAAACTTGGCATTCTAGATACCTCTCAAACCCCATCCCTTGTTAGGAGAGGCTCCCATAATGAAAAAATGTGATGGCTTGGGCGCTTATAGGTGACAATGACCACTACGTCGAGTCTTGCCTGAATAAACACAAAATATCAACGTCACAGAGGAATAAACTCAACTTATGCGTGAATTTCCCCACAAATTTCCTAGAATTTATAGCCAAACAAAGCAACAAACCAGAGCGTGCCAAAAGAACACTCATTCTTCGTGACGAGATGCCTTGAAGACTTAACACGTCATAACTACTCATCAGATGTAATCCAGAACACTTAAAGCACCATCAAACGAAGTTGCAGAGAATGGGCGGTACAATCATTCAAATTTATTTAAACTCCCCAACTCCCATTATTGACGAATGATAGTTCACACACTTGGTGATACAGATTCTGGAGGCATTTAACGAATTTCTTACTATGGTAACCGACCTTCTGGGAGCATACACATGCATGCTGAACTCTGACGTCTTTTCCAAGTCCCAAAGGTTGAGCAACCACTATGATGGTTCCGACACGCGTATCCACTGTACTCGATTTACCATGCTATGGCGTGACGACGTGACTCATTTAAGATGAAGAAGAGTGACGATGTGGATAAAAGACATCACAGGTAATTCAAAGGAGTAGCCGAGATCACGTAAGTATTTAACAGTCGAGAATAACAAGCTTTACAGGTACGCACCAATCCATTATGTTTGTTAGTACCTTATGTCATATCGCTTGATCGCTAAACTATCTCAACCCCTCTTGCGGGAACGATTCCCCAATCATCAAACAAAGCTTTCTCCGTGAGTTCATCGATGAACCCGAAAGAAACGCCGAAGAAGAATCGACAGAGTGATGAAGGAAGCAGGGATTCCCTAGTTCAGCACCCCCGATAATTTCATTGATCTAAGCAACGTGGTCAACCTACATGCCGAGCAACATGTGCTATGGACCGAAGAGTTTGCAAAGATAGCCGATGCAAAGCCAGAGTAAGTGCAACGATTCGCAAAACATTCGATCAGAGCCCGAACCATGCTACAATGGATGAACTCCAGTTTAGTAAAGTACCAAGCGCATCCAGTTGACATTAGGGGAATATACACAGCCCCGATGAAACAACATAGATTTCCATGGGCCCAAACTTGTGAAAAATTGTTTGTCAGCTGGACTAAATATGATAGAAGTCATCCTTTCCAAGAAGTATCTCAAGGCGACTATTAAAGAAGCTGTTAGAAGATAACGCCAAGTGGTGATTTATGTTTTCTTTAAACTACAATTAGCCATTAGTACCGGTTAAAAATTTATATTATAAATAAGTGACATCGACCAATTAATCAAGGTCGATGGTTGTTGTAAGAACTCTTTCTTTTTGGTTGTTAGAAATTATTTTGAGACTGCTACAAATTGAGAAGTCCTTCTGGACCGAAGACAAACTATTTTTCATCATATGCCTGTGATTGGACTTGGATAAGAACTACTTCCAATCCTATTCCATGAATGATGCAGTAATGAGTAAGAGAAATTGATTCTGTTGTCAACTTATATGGTGCAATGTCTTGATGTTATTTGCTTTAATGATGAGGATAAATCATTGTGTTATTGTGTAATGAATGGTTATGGTAGATGAATTATTTTGCTTGCCATTATCTTGATACATATGTGCTTTCTTTCTGGTAGTTAGTTTCTCAGACAATGATTGGATGCTCACATGGTTGATGTATTATTGCTAGGCCTGTGGTATAGAGTGATTGTCTACATGTCGAGCAGCGGGTTATCCCAAACTTAACCTCTTTCCAATAGTTAAACTTAATCCTATTATTCATCAAGTTGGTTTATATTGGATTGCATCTCTCATATTAGCCCCACCCAAGAGAAAATACAGAAGAAAATAGTCCCAACTGAAGGAATATCTTTCACAAGAAAACACAAAAAAAAACCCATTGATAAACTAGATGGATCGTAAGAACTGGAGAACCATTCCATTTTAAACGCTGCAGAGTCTAATTGGGCCTCGATGGCAGGTTTGGTTCCTACTGTTGATTCAAGGGATTTAAGACCCATCAACGAAATTGGCACTAGAAGGAGGGCCTGAGAATGAATGTCTGAATATATATTTTATCTATCATTTCAAGCATCCTATAGACTCGTAACATCCCACATGCATGGCTAGTCCATCACAAGACAACCCACACACATTGAGTAGTCCTGAAATAGATAACTCACCCCAACGGGAGGAAGAATCTTTTCACCCTAAAATACCTTACGCCCTTCCTCACAAGGAAGTGAATCAATTCAAGAGAATCACTAGATCTTACGCCTAGAAGATCAGTGCATTGTCCTTAACTCCCATCCTCCCTCGCAGTAAACAACAAAGTAGACTAGTGGCTAGCACTCCCAATGAGGTTTTTATACACTCCGTAGAAGACTTAATAGATTTCACAAATACTAAAATCCAAGAACCTCTCGATCTGATTCCCGAAACACCAGCCGACGACATCCCCAAGCCCGACGACCTTTCGGGAGAAGGAGAGTTTAATTCAGATTCCAAATACATGGAAGGTAATAACGACCATGAGGCAGAAGGAGAAATATCGCTTCATAATAACCAGCCCTGGCTGACCAGAGATGCCATGACTGTCCCTATACAAGTACATAGTCTTCCTCGACACCCAGAGAAGTTGCTTCCCAAGTATGACCCTCGAGATTTTAGGTTTACCTGAAGATCACATCAAGAACTTCATACTCGTGATTAGACTCATGAATGTCCAACATGAAGACATAGTCTATAGACTATTCCCCAACACATTTGAAAATTCAACTTCCATGTGGTATTTCAATTTTCTAGTAGGATTGATCACCAATTGGACTAAGTTCCAGAAAGATTTTTTAGATAAGTTTGCAGAAGAAACTACCACAGGGGCCCTCATGGATGAATTTTTCCCAGCCACCATGAGTCTACAAGAAAGGGTCAAATATTTCAATCAGAGATTCATGACCATCTTAAACAAATTCCATCCCGTGGCGAAACCAACTCAAGAGTTACAAATTGAGGTTTATGCCAATGCACTCTAGGCTTCTATTTCTATGTTTGTAAAGAGATCCACTAAGCAAACCTTAGCAGAAAATTTTGAAGAGGCCAAAATGATAGAATTCCAGATGAAAGGATGTAAAGAAGGCAAGGTCTCTCTAGTAAAGAAAGAAACCCAACACCGTCCCAGGAGAGGACTTCTCCTAACTAGGCCTCCAGGAAAACTGGTTGAATAGACTCCCGACAAAGGTAATGGTGATATAGAAGATCTATAACGCATGGTTAAGAAATTATCGAACGAAATTATAGACATGAAGAGAAATGCAGGGGAGGGAAACCAAGGTCAAAGGCCCTACATGCCTTTCTTTAAAAGAAACCCGCCTTTTAAAGAAATTGAACCCCCCCCGACTAACCTTAATATCGATCTAGGGAATGGCATGTATGACTCTTTCTATACTTACCATCAGGAGAACCATTCCGAAAGAGACTGCTCCCAATGGGTCAACGCCATGAATTTAATGGCCAATTTCTTTCTAGGCGAAGTCTCCCTGACCGAACAACCAAGAAGCTCGGCCATGAATATTGCTGACCAAGAGGAAGTAGACCCACCACGAGATACGACCATGCTTATACGGGATCCCGACCTGATCGTGCCTTTTGACGATCTGTTTGAGTCTCAAGAACAACCCATGGAAGTTTCAGCGATACAGACTCACAACAAGGGCGCGTCTGGCTTGAAAGATACCGACATCACCTGAGCCTCGCAAAGTAAATTAACTCTCGATCACCCAAAAACATCTTTTCCCCCCGGTAAAAAGCCTATAAGAATCCATACCCAGGGATTGCCCAAACTAGATTACAACGTGGTTGAAGATTTGAAGAAGGTAAAGGCAAATATTTCCATTATGGACATATGCATGATCCCTCAATAGAAAGACTTTTTGTTACAGGCGTTGAACTTCGCGGGAAATCTGACGACGGGCAATGCCCCAGAGAAAAAATTAACTCATGCAGACCTGGTGGGAAAACCAACTGCGAACACCTACTCAGGTAATAGAAAGGAAAAACCTTTTGTCCCACCATTCCTCTTAACGTTTGAAGTATTTAATAGAAACCTTCACAATTGTTTGGTAGATTCTGGAGCATCCTCCAACGTCATGCCCTTGGTTGTCTACAAAAAATTAAATGTCGTTTCTCTTAAGAGAGATAAGCATGTCATACAACTGGACAAAACTCAAGTCAAGTTCATAGGATAAATCAGAGACGTGATGATAAGAATATCAACACACCCCACATTTGTGCAAGTGATCGACATTATTGTAGTAGATATCATAGAGGGATATGGGTTATTACTGAGTTGAGATTGGTCTAAGAAGGTAAACAATTACTTCTTTATGGATTGGGCACACCTTTGGTTACCACTGAAGAGATACAAGAAACTGATCAGAATCAATAGGGAGAGATATCTGAAACATACGGTCACCGATTTAGAAACCCCTAACGAACCCTCATCCACAGATTTCCCCTTACTGGGAATTTATTCCTACGACTCCTACTTTGGAAACTTTGCTCCCCTCTTGTCCAATGTTCCTCTTACTCAAAACTCTAAATTGATTTTCCAAGAAAAATCGCCAATACCGACAGAAGACACCCTCCTTTGCCAAAACTCAGTGCCAGGACTCGCGAAACAAGAGGTCAAGGAGCGAGAAATTGATAAGGGAAACAAAAACAATGATCCTCTTTCACAAATTTGGACCCTCCATTTTGATGGATCTAAATCTCAAGAGGGTCTAGAGTAGGATTCATTCTCATCGATCCTATTGGTAAACATCATTTCTTGTCTTGTACGCTAGAGTTTGAATGCACCAACAACACTGCCGAATATGAAGCTTCAGTACAAGGATTGAGGAAAGCCATAGATTTGGAGATCAAAGGATTGAGAGTCTTCAGGGAGTCTAAGATTATTGTTAGACAAGTAAGAAATACTATGCATTGCAATTCTCCTCATCTAGAGAACTATCATCAGGAGGTGCATAGGTTAATAGAACACTTTGAAGCTTTTAATATCACCGCGATTCTTGGAGAAAAAAAATATTCTTGTTGACTCCCTGGCCACAGCCGCTTCAATATTGTCACCTTTAGAAGATTACGAATCCTTCTGATTCACTGTGGAACTGCTCTACAAACTGTCGGTACCCAATAACATTTCCAATTGGAAAGTCTTTGAAGGAGATGAACAAATAACAAATTTCTTGGCTAACCAAGATAATTTCAAGGATCTCGCTATTGATGATGAAGAATTCCAAGAGATGTCCACGGAAACTAATCCTCGGACAAGATGAACTATGGAAAAATCAAAGGGTCACACAATCCCAAAAGGAGTATCTAATCTAGAAAATCTTTTTGACCTCAAGGAGCGATTTAAGGGACCCAAAAACGCAAAGACTGGTAGCTCTTGTCCCTTGCATGAAACTATAAATCTTGGGACCCTAGAGATTCCAAGGAATGTGAATCTGGGCAAGGCTATATCTAAAGAAGAGAGGAAATCTTACCTCAAATTATTTAGACAGCACCAGGATGTCTTTGCGTGGTCCTATAGGGATTTGAAAATGTATGATACCTGCATCATTCAACACACCATCCCTTTAAAACCAAAATTAAAACCTTTCCAGCAAAAGCTCCGAAAATATCACCCATCATTGGAACCTCTTATGTATCAGGAGCTAAAGAAGTTGTTAGATGCCGAGAGCATTTTTCAGGTTAGGAATTCCACCTGGGTAGTGAATCTTGTTCCAGTGAGGAAAATGTCGAGAGAGATCTGACTATGCGTAGATTTTTGGAACCTCAACAGAGCTTCAAAAAATGACAATTATCTAGTCCCGCCAATGGAACAACTCCTACAGACTATATTGGGGTCATAAATTTTCTCTCTACTAGACGATTTCTCAGGTTACAAACAAGTATTGGTTTCAGAGGAAGACCATTTAAAAACCACCTTTCGGACCAAATGGGGAACCTTCGCTTACAAGCACATCCTTTCGGGTTAATTAACGTAGGAGAAACCTTCCAAAGAGCCATAGATGTGGCTTTTCGAGGACTAATCAATAAATGCGTTGTTGTGTATGTAGATGACGTAACAGTGTATTCGAAGAATAGAGAAGAGCACATCCAACACTTAACTCAGATTTTCGAGAGATGTAGGAAGTACGGTATATCCTTAAACCCTAAGAAAACTATCTTCGGTGTCGAGGAAGGTAAGTTGTTAGGTCATATTAGATCTCAAGCGGGGATTTGCATCAACCCAGAAAGGATTAAATCCATAGCTCAACTTCCCTTATGCCATAACAAGAAAGCCATGCAGTCCTTTTTCAGGCAAATCAATTTTGTAAGAAAGTTCACGCCCGTCTTCGCAGAAATCATCAAACCTTTACAAAAGATGATTCCCAAAGATGCCGAATTCAAGTGGGATGATGAGGGAAAGGACGCCTTCAAACATATCAAGGCTACTATTTCCTGAGCCTCGGTGTTGCGAAGCCCCAATTTCAATAAAGACTTTTTTCTTTATACTTTTGCCTCCGATCAATCGCTAGCTGCAGTCTTGACTCAGAAGGATGACAACAACAATGAAGCCCTGGTGTCATTTATGAGCACTAATCATCAAGGAGATGAGCTCAATTATCCTACTGTCGACAAACAAGCCTACATGATTTATAAGGCAGTAAAACACTTCCAGTCTTACATCCTCAAGAATCACACTAAAGTATTTTTGCCGCACCCTACAGACCGATCCTTGTTTACCCAACAAGAAATGGGGGAGAGAAGAGGGAACTGGATGGAAATAGTCCAAGAATTTGATCTAGATATAAAACCTGCAAAACTAGTAAAAGGAAAGGGATTGTATAAGCTTGCAGCCAAAGCCCGAGATCAAGTAAATGAAGATCTCAGATGGGAGAATGAGATGGCACTATGGTGTGGTGAAATAGCTTTCATCTCCCCAGGACAATATTCTTGGTATAAAGATCTAACTTATCTTCTACATCATGGGACTTGTCCCGAAAATGTCAATCCCAGAGAAAGGAGAGCCCTAAGATTAAAATCTGTGTAGTATCATGTTATAAATTTGGTGCTCTTCCGGATCAATAATGATGGGGTACTATTAATATGTCTCGAATGAGGAGACACAGAGAAATTCTTGAATGAACTCCATGATGGCCCCGTCAGGGGACATTTTTCAAGAAACACTACTGCTCATAAGATTCTGAGAGCTGCCTATTACTGACCCACCTTGTTCAAATACGCTCATAATTACGATAGGAACTGTAGGAATTGTCAAATGAGCATTGGAAAGGAGAAAAGAGCGGCGATCCCACTCCAACCTGTTATCGTCTCTCGACCTTTCAAGCAGTGGGGGTTGGATATCCTAGGAGAAATTAGACCTAGCTCCTCAAAACTACACAAGTACATTCTTACCGCCACCGATTATTTCACGAGACAGACATAGGCCA
This sequence comes from Picea mariana, assembly GCA_032191745.1. Classification (NCBI taxonomy): domain Eukaryota; kingdom Viridiplantae; phylum Streptophyta; class Pinopsida; order Pinales; family Pinaceae; genus Picea; species Picea mariana. The sequence goes on from JASDQU010753748.1 coordinate 44,535, forward strand.
TTCTGCTGACTCATGTGAATGAGAAAGTGGTGATCCAATTCATATAACAACAACTGATTACGAGGTTCAGTGTCCCTTCTATTCTGGTCTTCGATAACGCAACTTACTTTCCTTCGACCCTGCTAATAGAGTTTTCTCTGGGCAAAGAAATCATAATCAAGTACTCTGCAAATTACTACCCCCAGGGAAATGGTGTGGCCGAATCAACTAATAAAAACCTGGTAAGGATATTAAAGAAGATGGTCACAGATAACCAAAAAAATTGGCATAATTTACTCTATAATGCCCTATGGACCAATAGGGTCACACCTAAGGAAGCCATAGGAAATTCCACTTATTCTAACAAAGCTTTAATGCAGATCTGACAATTTTCTCTTTCTTCTTGCTAGGTTTTGTTGTTATCCATCGTCGACTTTCTTCTTTCCACAAACTTCATTCTAGTACATCTTTTCTTTGTAGTCCGCGACAGTCCCAATCAGAGTCATTCTGGCAAACACATTTTTATTTCACAGAATATGTACTGAGCTATAGTATTTTTTACAAATTCGAAGACAACTATTTTTGGGAAATATTCTCAAATGTATTTTGTGACCCTGTTTATCTGAATATAAATATTTGGGGTTGTTCTATGCTGATATTCAATGCTTGGTGTTGTTATTTGAAATTTTTATTTCTTCGTAAAATTAAGTTATTTCATTGTACATGTTCCTGTTCTATATTGTGCATATATTGCAGCTTCCTATATTTCAGAATATTCTTCGATATACAAAATGTAAAGTCATATATTTTTTTATCTATTCCTTGTAGGTTTGAGAAAAAAATTTCGAGCCCAAAACACCATTCAAATTCGAACATGGTTTACATTTGGACCACAAATAATCTAGTAAGATACATTAATATGGATACATTTTAAATAAACATAAACAAAATCCTTTTAAACCTGAACCTAACTTTCTCGGGCTCCTGGATTGTCTGTGAGTTGATCGCTTAGCAGACTGTGAAATCCTCATTTCCATCTATATCTTCACATCAGGAAGCCGACCGACGATTGTCCCTTTCAACATGTGGCCAAATATCTCACCGCGATGTCCCAACTTAGCGTTATCGCATTCTTATCCTGTGTGTTTTGTTATATACATCTTGCACCCAACACTTCCGTCATATACATTTTGCACCCAACAAATTCCGTGATAAAAGATAAAGTATAGAAGATAGAAAATAAGGGTTAATATATTCACATATGTGATAGATATCACATTTTCTCGCAATATATTTTCTGCATGTTTCTCAAGAATTTATATACTTATTGCATATACTTGGAAAGAAGTGTGAAGGTGGAAAACATAGAAATACCCGTGGCAAGCGGTCGGATGAGTTTCAAAATATGGTGGCAAGGGTTCCCAGAGGAGACGTAAGGCCCGAACTGTCAAATTGTATATATCGGAACATTTCAGTGCAAAATGTGTAACACGAAGAGGGTGTTCCTGCCATCCTCAATTCAAATTCATTCTTCTTTTACTTGTGACAACTCAATGTACAACTTTGCTTATTGGCATTAACAAGCAAATAACGTATTCAACAACGATTTACGAGAGCCCAATTGATCCCAGGGTTGAGGATTGGTCCTATATTGTTACATCATAAGCTCGACCGACCGCAGTTCCGTTCAACACTTAGCCAATTATCTCTCTACGGGGTCACAACTTAGTGCTATCGAATTTTTATGCCCCCTGTTCTGTGATATACGTATTCAACAATGATTTACGAGAGTTTGAATGACCCCTGGGTTGGCGCTATTATAAATCTTGCACCCAAAACTTTTGTCATCTACAAGTGCATGATATACATCTTGCACCCTAAACTTTCATACTCTACAATTCATCACAACTTAACTCTATTGATTTCTTATGCCCCCTGTTCCGTGATATACATGTTGCACAAAACACTTTCATGATATAAATTTTGCACCAGACACTTGTGTCATTTACAATTCGACCCCGGTTATAGAGCCCGCCTACCCGAGAATCTGTGCTCTGAAAAGTGGCTAGGCATCGAATGGATAGCAATTGGTTGGAGTCACGATATAAAAGAACAAAACACCATTCAAATTCGAACATGGTTTACATTTGGACCACAAATAATCTAGTAAGATACATCAAAATGGATACATTTTAAATAAACATAAATAAAATCCCTTTAAACTTGAACCTAACTTTCTCGGAATCCTGGATTGTCCGCGATTTGATCACTTAAATACCCGTGGAAAGCAGTTGGACATGCTTCAAAATAGGGTGGAAAGGGTTCCCGAGGAGATGTAAGGCCCCAACTGTCAAATTGTATATATTGAAACATTTCAATGCAAAATGTGTAACACGAAGAGGGTGTTCCTGCCATCCTCAATTCATATTCATTCTGATTTCACTAGTGACAACTCAGTGCACAACTTTGCTTAATGGCATTAACAAGAAAATAAAGTATTCAACAATGATTTATGGGAGACCGACTGACCCCCGAGTTGGGGATTGGTCCTATATCGTCACATCATGAGCCCGACCGACCGTAGTTCTTTTCAACACTTAGCCAATTATCTCTCCGTGGGGTTGTGACTTAGCACTATCAAATTTTTATGCCCCCTGTTCCGTGATAGACGTATTCAACATCGATTTATGGGAGTCTAACCGACCCCTGGGTTGGCACTATTATAAATATTGCACCCAAAACTTTCAACATCTACAAGTGCATGATATACATTCTGCACCCAGAACATTTGTACTCTACAATTCTTCGTGACTTAGCGCTAAGGATTTCTTATGCCCCATGTTCTGTGATATAGATGTTGCACACAACACTTCCATGATATAATTTTTTTACCAAACACTTGCGTCATTTACAATTTGACCTCAGTTAAATAGCCTGCCTACCCGAGAATTTGCGATCTGAAAAGTGGCTAGGCATCGAATGGCTAGTGGTCAGTCGAAGTCATGATATAAAATCACGAGCGCAAATGTGAACTGCTGCACCCACCAATGCACATTGATACATTTTCAGAAAAAATGGCTAAGTAACGAGAAAGAGAGAGTAGAGTGGAAAAACAAATGGGAATTTGGTTGAGTATATAAGAGGGAAAAGAAGGTCCAATATATTCAAATCTGCAATGGATAATCCATTTCCTAGCAATATATTTTCTTTATGTTTCAACTGCGGAAAGTGGATGGATGGGCTTCAAAATAGGGTGACAAGGGTTCTCGAGGAGACATAAGGCCTCGCCCATCAAATTCTATATATTGGAACATTTAAGTGCAAAATGTGTAACACAAAGAGGGTATTCATGCCATCTTCAATTTGAATTCATTTTGCTTTTACTGGTGACAAATCAGTGCACAGGTTCGCTTATTGGCATTAACAAGTAAAAAATGTATTGAACAACGATTTACGGGAGCCCAACCGACCCCTGGGTTGTTTCTATTATAGATCTTGCACCCAAAACTTGCATCATCTACAGTTTTTCCATATACATCTTGCACCCAAAAATTCCGTGGTCTATAATTCGTCCACATATTGTAACATGGTTTGCATTTCAACCACAAATAATCTATTAAGATACATTAATATAAATACAATTTAAATAAATATATTTAAACTTGAACCTGACTTTTTTCGAACTCGTTTATTGGTCCTATATCGTCACATCATGAGCCCGACTGACAGCATTTCCTTTCAACACTTATTAGCCAATTATCTCTCCATGGGGTCGTGACTTAGAGTTATGAAATTTTTATGCCCCTTGTTCCGTGATATACATATTCAATAGAAATTTACGGGAGTCTGAACGACCCCTGGGTTGATGCTATTATAATGTTGGCAAATGTTACACAGGTAGCGTAAGCTTGTCATTGATGGCAAGTACAGTAGTAATGATGGCTTGAGTACAACAGCGAGTGTAAGCTTGTCATTGATGGCAAGTACAACAGTGATGATGGCTTGAGTACAGCAGCGATGATCAACAGACAAATAAAATATAAGTCCAGGAAGATCGAATGATCGAAGGAAACATTGATAAAATGATTGAAGGCCCGAGAAGCATTTATGATCATTGGATCTCATTCAAAATTCCTAAAAGAACGAGGGCTGTCAGATCAGAATATAGACAAGAAGAGCACTGAACAGGAGGACAGATCTCAGACGTTAGATCCAAGCGCGGGATCCAACCATCGTTGGATCAAGCAGAACCTGCACGTTCTTTGAAGTGCAAGGAGAAGCGGGCGTACAAAATCCTGAAAGAAGGAGGACCGTCCATTTACAGGCAAGACGCGTGGAGATAGATCATCAGTTCGTTGACTGGAGAGTCAAAGGAATAGGGTTCCCTAACCTCTCGAAATCGTGATATGCGAAATCACTATCTAATCTGAGCTGTCAGATTAAGGTTGAATCTGGTCCATTGATTCCAGTTCATGTCAGAGTTTCGGGGATTGAGAGTTGGAGATGTCAAAGTTTATTAACATCAGGAATCTCGATATCGCGATATGAAAAATCACGATTTAATCGCAGCCGTTGAATAGAGATCAGATCTAGACCATTGATCTAACTCCATATCGGAGTTTCACAAATTGCGACATGGAGAGGCAAAGAACCAAATGAAACAAGAATGTCGAAATCGTGAAATCGTGATACAATCATAGCCGTTGAACCAAGATCATATCTGAACCATTGATCTAACTCCATATCGGAGTTTTGCAAATCGCGACATGGAGAGGCAAAGAACCCGATGCAACAAGAATGCTGAAATCGTGAAATTGCGATTCAATCGTAGCCATTAAATCAATATCACATCTGGACAGTCGATCCGGCTCACGTCAGCAAACCACGTCAGCTAGGAACACGTGGCACAACTAGGTAAAGACAAGTGTCAGACTGATTCAACATTCCAAGCACATGTAAGTCATGAATCAGGGTGACACGTGGCAGTTATTTAACACATGTGACGTCAGCAAACTTACTCCATATCGGAGTTTTGTGAATCGCGACATAGAGAGACAAGAAAACATTCACCATAGCAATGTCGAAATTGCGATATACGAAATCGGGAAATGATCTAAACCGTCAGATCAAGTGTTGATCAGGACCGTTGATCCCACACCATTTTGGGGTATCGGGGATCACGACTTGGAGGGTCGAGATGCATCATCTCGAGATTCACGAAACGCGAATTCACGAAAAAAGCTTTTTCCATAGGCGCTTGGTTATGACAATAGTCATATTGGGGAAGGAGCTAGTGAAAAAAATTTCTATATCGGAACTTTGGAGATCGAAAAATGAAGTGTCGAGACATTCAGCACAGAATTTTCGAATGCCGAAATGCCGAAATGAATGCAAGATCCCATGGATTCAATCCAATGGTGCAGGTGAATTTGAACAAGATCGGAGGGCTACTGTTGCACGACATAGTGAAATTGCTAGAAACCATTGATGGTTTCTACCAGAGGATACGAAGAGACTTCAGTGTGATTTCCAGAGGAGCTAAAGAGTCACATGGAATCTACCAGTGGAATGAAGACGATTCATGGAGGCGATTGAGAGCTGATGAGCATTGAGGCCTGTAACTAAAATAGAGAAAGTGAGTTCAACTTTCAATGAGAAGACGAAGAGTCTCAAACTGCCAGAGAGGCTGAGGAATCTTAGTATAACATACAGTGATGTTGGACACAGGGGTTGAACTACCAGAGAAGTTGAAGAGTCGCGATGATGATCACGTCGAGAACTTGAGATGTGGAGGAGATTGGCGCGGTATGAGCATGCAGAGGAATGGAGAATATTGCATTCACAAGATGCACATAAGCTATATATACACGTTACAAATAAGAGAAGGGGAGCTATTGCTGTTGGAGGTTGCTGTGGTTGTTGTTGGTGAAGGTGATTCATGTGTGAAGAAGGAGGAGAGTGCAGCAGCTGAATTGCACAGAAGAGGAACTGTGCAGTGAATGGACATGGCACACCGAGCATAAAAAGCAAAAGAATAGACAACGCAAGTAATGTGTGCAGAAAGGCGATGAGGCAGACAGAGCAATGAAATGTAGCAGAACAATGATGATTTTGGTAAGCCATTGTTGAACATCATATCACTGTAATAATTTTTAGTAGAAAAGATTTATATTTTAGGGTGGAAGGGAGGTGCTAGGGAGGACTGTTGTCCTCATAGATTCAAGTGGGTGCTTGAACACAGGGAGTTGTAGCTTCCATCTAGTTGCATCTAGAGAAACTAGGGTGGCAGGGTGGTGCAAGGGAGAACTCTTGTTCTTTGTTATACAGGTTGGTGCCTGT